>JAULKR010202097.1:0-16865 GCA_032356305.1 Prasiola linearis | reverse complement strand
TCATCTACCGCAGTGATTGAGTAGTAGTAGAGAGTATTGGGCATCAAGTCGGCGGAAGGCTGGTAAGTGGTTTCCGTTGTTAAAGTATCGGTTAATCGGTTAAAACTACTGTCGCTGCCTACTGATTGGTACACGTGGTATCCGGCCAAATCCGTTTCCAGGTTTTCATCCCAGGCTAATGAAACATTCCGGTTGGTAACAGTGGCAGTTAGTCCGGTAGGAGCCGAAGGGGCCACGCCGCCGGGTACCACTTCTAAGAAATCTACGTTAGGACCTCCGCTGCTGATAACGGCCGTTGCTCGTACCGTGTGCGTGCCGGCCGTGAGAGGTAGCTCAACGTAGTTGGTAGCCCAGGTTTGAAACGAACCGGTATTCTCGAACGACAGCGTATCTTCAATCACTCCGTCCACATCGATCCGCATCTTTCGGTTCTGTCCCGCCCCGTTCGCGTACCGTATTCCCAGTGCGTACCGGTTGTCCTCCGACACCTCGATGGTCCACTCTAAGTAACTTCCTACCACGTTGTTATAGTTGACGAAACCCGTACCGGTGTAACCCGGATTATTACGCTCTACCGCTCCCTCTTCCTGTCGGGCTTCTTCGGCCTGGTAAATACTGCCTTTGGCCGTCGGAAGTACTTCCAAGACCTGCGGGCCCACAATCAGGGTAGCCCCATCGGTACCCCTTACCTGCGCATAAAATTCAGTGGTTCCTACGGGGGCATCCGTCCAGGCAAATTGATACGGGGAAGTGTCTGATTCTCCGATAGACGATCCATCCGCAAAGAATGATACCGACGCTATTGCTGCGGTATCGTGATTAGCCACTACCCCAACGACTACCGAGTCGGCAAACTGAGCCTGACCGACCAATGGATACACGATGCTGGCCTGGATGGGGTTGTAGCCGTCGTCAAAGAGCCGCTCAACATCCGCTGGCTTCAGGGTACAATCGTATATCTTGACCTCGTCCATTGAACCTTCGAAAAAGCGCTCGGCCGTAGATACGCGCCCCAACCGCATGTTATCAGTAAAGGTGAACGGATTTTCGTTGTGCGGTTCCGAAGCAGTATTGACCCCGTCGACATAGAGTTTGATTTCGTCGGCAATGTTCCAGGTGGCCACCACGTGGTGCCAGTTGTTGTCGGCAATCGGGCCGCCGTTCATCCGCAACCCATCTTGCCCTTGGTGGTAAAGCGCTACACTACCGTCATTTTCAAGGTGAATATGAAGCTCATTTTGCCCTCCGAATCCGTTTCCGCCGTTGGCGGTGGCGTAAAAGAGCATACCCACCGAGGTCTGGGTCGTCTTCACCCACATCGATACCGAACCTCGTTCATTACCTAATAAGCCAGAAGGTAACTCAACATAGTCATCTACTCCATCGAACTCCGCAGCCTGGTCAAACTTCCCGAAGGGAACAAACGTGCTTCCGTTGTTGACCCCATCGTTGGTTCCGTTCTCGTCTTGCGTATCTCCGTCTAAGGGCAAATAAACCAAGGCCGAACCGGTAGTAGCATTTACATCTGGTGAATAAGAAGAGTGACCGTTTATTCGGCTCAACGCGCGAATGCGGTAGGTATAGCTTGTTCCCTCTTCCAACTCCGTATCCACAAAACTAGTATTATTAGCCGAAACCTCGGCTACGAGTTGGTATACTCCGCCTTCCGTTCTTCGCTCAATCTTAAATACATCTTCGTTGGTATCAGCATCGGACCAGGTGAGCTTCAACTCGCTTACGCACTGTGCTTCCAACGCCAGGGCAGTAGGAGCAGCGGGCACGGGCAAGTCGCACTGAGCTCCACTAGAGGCTTTTACTTTCTCCTTCTTCTTTCCCTGCGCATTGTACCAGGTGATCTTAGTAGTATTAGATCCTTCTTGGGCCGGAGTGAAGAAGTAAGAGTCGCCGGGGGGAGCAAACAGATCGCCGCGTTGAGCCGTACCGTACAAACGCCAGGTCACTTCCACCTTGAAGTCATTCGGATTGCGGACTCGCCAACGCCGTTCGTAGGTAGGGTCGTTGGAACAAAAGGAGGTGAGGTTAAGGCTGGCAATAGTGGGATTGTAATGGATACTACGCTCGGCGAAGCTTTCCCCGCCACCGTTGAAAGCATACACGCGGTACACGTAGTTTCCGGTATTGCTGATGGTACTGTCGGTAAACCGGGTGGCGTTAGCAGCAACTTCTCCGACCACCACAAAGTTCTTCCCGGTTTTCTGCCGCTCTATCCGGTAACCTTCTTCGTTATCGGCTACGTCTTGCCAGGTCAGCGCGACCCGGTCAAAGAAGGACTGCGCGACCACGAGGCTATCCGGGGCCACCGGGGCAATCATTTGCGTCTGCACTCGGGCGGGGGTAGCGTAGATAGATTGTTCTGCTCCGCTGGTAGCCCGGATGCGATACTGATAGGAAACGTCGGCCGTGAGTCCTTCGTCGGTAAAGGTCGTATCCGTACCTCCGGCATCGCCCACTACCGAGTAGGTCGAACCGTTGGTGCTACGCTCTACAGAAAAGGCGGTGGCGTTGTCTGGGTAGGCATCCCAGCGGAGTTTCACCTGACTATCCGAAAGTGCCTCAGCTTCTAGCCCCTGGGGAGCCGAAAGCGTAGCGGTGCCTTCGCTGACCGTGAAGGAAGCAAAGTCGTAGACCCGGCTTTGGTTGCCCTGCCTGATGGTTAAGATGTCGTCGTTGTAGTTTTGGTACACCCACGGATTATGCAGCATGGGCCAGACGTCTAAGTCTAGGGTGTGCCCATTGATGCGGCGGTAATTTTCGTACGAAATCTCCAGTACATCGCCCGCCAGAGAGGTGTAGCGCAACGTTGGTTGACGGGTTTGAATACCGGAGGCATCCAGTTCGGTTTGACCAAGCAAAGCATTCTTATAGGCTTCCAGCTGGGCCGATGGACTAACGTTGCCGTAGTCGACCGGGGCCGCGGTTTCTACTACTAATCCGATCTTAGTAGTCGGTTTGTCCAAAAAGCGATCATTAGCGTCCCAGTCGAAGGGTTCGGTCAGGGTCAGCGCAATCATTACTGTTTCGTAGTGCAGGTAGATACGACCGGAGTCCGAATCGTCAATGACGGCGAGATGGTTAGCCGGAGTGAATCCCCGCAGAGCAGGGTACGGATCGGCCGATTGGATGTCGTACACTCCCACCAGCGTACCTTCGTGCTGAAGCACCTGTTCAAATTCGGTTCCCCCCTCGTTGGGCAGGTTGCCTTCGGCCGAGGGGTGCTTGACCCAAAATTGACTTTCTTCGCCCGGGCGCACCCACTTCACTCCCCAGCGTAGCATAATTTTGTTGAAGCGCAGTGGTCCGTTGTATTCGTACTGGCTGAACATTCCGTAAGTCTGGTTCAGATAATTAGTTTTCAGGTAGCGGACCCCATCCGGTCCCCGCCCCCGCTCCAGGTGGGTGTGGGGCTGGTCGCGGTCGTTGGCAATGTCAGCTACAATATCCGGTAGGCGATACGAGGAGATGGCAAAGGGCACTGCTGAAGCGTTGTTTCGCTCGTTGCCGATAAAAGGGGGTCCCCCGAAGTACAGCCAGTGGGTGACGTCCGAATTCTGGTAGCTGCCCAACGGATAAATGAGCTTTCGAGTCCGCATACTGGAGGTAATCCAGTGGCCCTCTAAATATTCCCCGGCCGCGTTGGCAAAGAACCATTCAAATCCCAGACGCGCGTGTTGGGCCATGGTAGCATCCGTAGCCAGATCAAGCAACGAGAGCAGGGGGCCGGTATGGAACGCCATATAGACGTCCGAATCCAGCTCGTGAAACGCTCCGACATGGACAAACTCTTCAATTTCTTCCAACAGGTACTGTTCCGCGGTAGGATCGTTGGCCAAGGCATCGCTAGCGAAAGTAGCATCCGGCCACTCCTGGGCGGCTAGGTAGCGCGCCGTGCGCACCATTAGTCGGTGGTTCGGCGTAAACCCGGTGTCGAAGTGCTCGTAGCTGGTCATCTGGTCCCGGGTCTTTTGAATCAGTTCCGGGGTGTACAGCGACTTCCAGCGCAAGTAGGTGTCCATGGCGGCCCAGTACTGAAACCACGGGTCGGTCTCGGACGTCTGCCCCTTGCTAATTAAATCCAGAGCATGGTTGACAATCGTTCGGGCGTCCTCTACCTGCCCGGCCTGAAACTTGGCTTGGGCGTACCAAAAAGCCCGCTTGGAGTACTGATTGACTGGTTTGGTAGGTAACTCGGGGGTGCGAGAGGCAAAGAAGTCGACTAGTGTTTCGGCTCGACTATTGAAGTCTTGCGCGTAGCTGGACCGGATGATGAAGCAGAAAATTAGGCTGAAGAACAGGTAACATCGTCTCATAGGGTGGGAGTTGTTTTAAAAGATTAATAGTAAATGATGAATAAGGTAAACTATGGTTATCTCGACGGAGGCGCGGTAGGTTGGGACAAGTAGCTTTTGTAATAAGCTAACAGCGGATCATCTTTATCCTGCATCCACCGGATAAGTTCACGGCGCATTCGACGAACAGTGTCCTGGTAGGCATCATCGTCGATTAGGTTGTTCAGCGCGTCCGGGTCTCCTTCATAATTGTAAAGCTCTTCGGGTACTCTTTCTTCAAAAAACCTAAGCCGGGTAGCAATGTCGGCGTTGGTTTTAGCCGCTCGTTGCATGGCGGGGTAGGTCAGTCCGGCTTTCGGGTCACCGCAGGTAAACGGCAGCTCTTCGGCCGACCAGGCATTGAATATGTATCCGAATTCTCCCCGGTTGATCGCCCGCATAGGGATAGGGTCGTGCCCGGGAGTATGGTGGTACACCGTAACGACTTGCGCCCTGTTGTCTTGCGTCTCTTCCTGCAGTAAAGGTTCCAGGGTTCTTCCGTCGATGTCCGGCAGGGGCGGCAGATCGAGTACCTCTAGGATGGTAGGCGCAATATCCAACACCGAGACAAAGTGGGTATCGTCTTTCGCCCCGGCGCGCACCTTGCCCGGCCACCGTACGATCAACGGGGTCTGGGTGCCGTTGATATAGAGATTCTCTTTGGCAAACGGGAAGGGCATGCCGTGGTCGGAAAGAAAGAAGACAATCGTATTTTCGGACAAGCCATTTCGCTCGAGCACCTCCAATGTTTCCCCTACGGCATCATCCGCCCGACGCGTGCCGTTCACAAATTCAGCCACCTCCTTCCTTACCTCTGGAATATCGGGCAAAAACCCCGGCACCTCGATGTCGGCGGCGGAGTAGGTTTTTGAAGGAGCAGGGATAGGCCCGTCCCCATTGTACCCCGGCTTATCGTAGTATTTTTGCTCCTGCTCACTGTCCGGAAAGGGGCGGTGGGGGTCGCTGGTGTTGGCTACCAGAAAAAAGGGTTGATCCTGCTCCCGAGCGGCATCCACTACCTCTTGTACGCGCATAGCGAAGTACTCCGGATCGCGACCGTACCGAAGTTCCTCGTAATCATGGTGACCGTAGGCAATGTCCAGAGGAAACTTCTCGTAGGGGCGGTGGTGGTTCACCTTGGCCAGCATGGCGGTGAGGTAACCTGCACCCTTCATCACCTCAGTGAGGGTAGTAACGCCCGTATCAATGTTATACGCTACTTTGTCGAACCCGGAGTGCCCGGCCGTCCGGTGAGGATAGCGGGCGGTCATGATGGACGTTCGGCAGGGAACGCAAACGGGAATGGACACATGTGCGCGGCTAAACAACATTCCTTCCCGGGCCAGTTGGTTGATGTGGGGGGTTACCTCATTGTTGCTACGGGCTCCTAGGTCACAGCAGTAGTCGTAGTTCATATCGTCCACCGTTAGTATCAGGACGTTCAGTTTCCCGGCTTCCTCCGCTGGCTCGATTGCTTGGGCTGACGGAGAGTGGCAAGCGGTTAGGTAGCATACCGCCCCAATTCCTAGCAATAATGTCACTAAATGCTTCATATGATCTGGACGATTTAATTATTACGCAGTACCACCTGACTATTACTACTCCGCAACGGTAATGAGCAATCGCTCACTTTCGGCGGAGACCACCTGGCCTTCGAACCCATCCACGTTGGTGGCTACCACGTAGGGTTCGTAGGTGCCCACTCCCCCGTCGCCGTCCTGTCCGTAGTTATAGCGCGTTTCAATAATTCCCCCGCCGCTGCGCAGGTCACCCTGGGTGAAGCGCCGGACTTTGGGTGCGCCGTTAGCAGTACTAATACCGGTAAACAACACGTAATTTTGAGCATTTCCAGTGATTGTAAAGCGTATGATCTCGTCCGTGGTAGGGTTCGGGTTATCCACCGATAGCGAAACGGTGGGGGTGGTGAGTTCTACGGTTTCTTCGCAACTACATACTGCTATGGTGAGCAGCGTTAGTACAGTAATTCTTAGGGTATTTATCATCGTTCTTATGAGTTATTGAGGATTGCGCTGCTTACGGTGCAGCGCGTATCGTTTTAGTAACCGGGGTTTTGCTCCAGGTTAGGATTTCTGTTGAGGTCCTGAATCGGAATGGGTGCCCACCATTTCTGAGGATTATTCGGGTCGCCTACAATCGGAACAAGTTCGTCAGGATCGCGTCGGGCAATAGCTTCTGCTACGCTTTCGGTCCGGATCAGATCGTACCAGCGGATACCTACTTCGGCGGCAAACTCCCAGCCCCGTTCAGTAATAACGGCTTCCTGAAAGGCCTCAGCCGACAGTCCGGGGGCGAGGTCTACTGCGTCGTCGGGCGTATTGAGATCTAACCCGGCGGCGCGGCGGCGAATTTGATTGACGGCCTCGTAGGCTTCGGCACTCGGGTTGCCGTCGGCCATTACCTGCGCTTCGGCGAAGATCAGCTTCACTTCGGCGTAGCGCATCAGGTCTAAGGTCGCGCTGATCTGGATGGAGGTCATATCAGGTTGAGTTTCATCCACTCCGTAGTCTCGGTACTTGGCATAGAAAGGGTGGCCCCGCAGACTTTCCTCCCAGGGAACATCCACGTATTCGCCATCTACATTCTTCCGGAACACCGTATGAAAGGTGGCATCTTTGCGAGGACCTTCGGGAAAGGCCCGGAAGAACGACAACTCGGCAAAGAAATCTTCAAAACCGCTTTCTTCGTTGGGCTGCCCCTGCTTAGTCCACTTAAAAGAACCGAAGTTGGCGTTGGTGTGCACCAGTTGCAGAGTAAATACGCCCTCGGCGTGGTTAACGTTCTCGCTTTTCCACAGCTCGGCGTAGTCGGGCAACAGGGTAAACTCGTAGGCTCCGGCGTTATCAATGACGGTTTTGGCGTAGTCCCGCGCGCGGGCGTAGCTCTCCGCTCCTTCATTGAGCGGCCACCCGGCCCGCGTCAGCCAGGTAAGAGCCAGATACGCCTGGGCCGCTCCCTTATTAGGACGCCCCGGGTCGGATTGGGTGTCCGGCAGTACCGCCTCGGCCGCCTCGAAGTCGGCGACGATTAAGTCGTATGCCTCCACCAGTTCGGGTCGCTCTACCGCGTCCGGGTCTACGTTGATCGTCGTGGTAATCAGAGGCACATTCCCGTAGGTACGAACTAAGTAGAGGTAAGCTAATCCGCGCAAGAAATGCGCTTCGGCTACCGTCTGGCTCACTCGCTCGGAGTCGCCACTCACTCGGTCGGCGTAGTCGATCACCTTAGTAGCGTCGTTGACGACCCGGTAGGAACCCCGGTACAGGGTGCGGTTCCAACTGTTGTCAGCCTGGGCGTCGAAGCGGTCAAACTGCGTGATACGTTCTTTGTTACCGAAGTAACCCGTGGTGATATCATCCGCCCCGTACATTGGAATCATGGCCTGAGAAGCGTTGAACAATCCCCCCGACCAGCGGCCGAGTAATCGTCCGTACGCACCCAGGAGGCCGGTTTCCAGTTGATCGGCGGTGCTGAAGTAGTTTTCGGATACCAATTGTCCCCGAGGTTCTTCGTCCAAGTCAGTACAAGCAGGGGCAAACAGTGTCAGGCAGAAAGTACTACCGAGCAGTATTATCTTATTTAGTCTATTCATGATGATTGTGTTGTTAGAAAGTAAGATTTAAACCGGCAGTGAAGATGCGGGCGTTGGGGTACACGCCCCGGTCGAACCCAAAGACCTGATCGTTTCCAGCCCCGGAAGCCGAAGCTTCGGGATCATACCCCTGGTAATTAGTGAACGTTAGCAGGTTTTGTCCGCTAATGTATACCTGCAGCCCCCGCACCAGGGGAATGGTGTTGGTGGGTAAGCTATACGCCAGCCGGACATTCTTCAGCCGAACGAACGATCCGTCTTCCACGTAGTTAGAAGAGCGACCCAGCAGCAGTCCGTTTAGGGCGGTGACATCAGTATTTTCGTTGGTTCCTGCTTCCCAAGCATTGAGCAAAGCGGGGTCGGTGGGTACGGAAGGCACCTGGCGCATCTCCAGCCGCTGGGTGTTTAGGATATCGTTGCCTACCGAGCCTTGCAGAAATACGTTAAGCTCGAAGTTACCGTACGTAAACATGTTGTTGAATCCGAAGATAAAATCGGGCAACGCCCGCCCGACAATCACGATGTCGTCGGGGGTGATGGCCCCGTCTAAGTTAGCATCCAGGTATTTAGCATCACCGGGCTGCCGATTGAACTCGGCCGCTTCATCAGCTTCATCGGAAGAATAAACCCCTAAGTACTTGTACGCTACGATGCTACCCAGTTCGGCCCCGGCCCGCACCACGAAGTTGCCCCCGCTACTAAAGGCCGTTGCCCCGGTGAATATCTCTTCTCGGTCGCCAAGTTCTTTGATGGTATTTTCAAAAGCACTGACGTTCAGGGCACTCTCCCAACCGAATTTATCGCGCTGGATCGGAACCGCCCGAACGAATAGGTCGAACCCCTGGTTTTCCATTTCTCCAACGTTAAGTACGGTTCCTAATCCTCCGGAGTAGTCGGGCAAACTAAAACTAAGCAGTAGATCATCGGTTTGTTTCCAGTAGTAGTCGAACTCTACCGACAAGCGACCCTCTAAAAATCCCACGTCTACCCCAATGTTGGTTTGCTGAGTTTCTTCCCACTTGAGGCGGTCGCGGGCATCAGCGCGGTTTAGCAAGGCTCCGGTGAGGGGGGTAGACTCCAGCCCGCCAACGGCGTAGGCCCAGCGCGGATCAAAGGAAAGCAGTGGCAGCGCACTGTAGGGGCTCACAGCCTGGCTACCGGTAATACCCCAGCTTCCGCGAAGCTTTAGGTTGCTGAATACGGTGAGGTCTTCAAAAAACGCTTCGTCCGACAATCGCCACGCGCCCGATACCGACGGGAAATACCCCCACTGGTTGTCACCGTAAAATCGGGACGTGCCGTCGGCCCGGAAGGCCGCAGTGATCAGGTAGCGATCCGCCAGCACGTAGTTGGCCCGCCCAATGTAGGATAGCAGTCCCCAGTTGCGGTAGTCGGACGTGGTAGTCTGACTCTCACCTACTTCTAGTCCGTGGTAACCGTCCAGGGGGGACGTGATATCATTAGAAAGAGCAGCGACTTGCTCGCGCTGAAAACTTTGCTGCTCAAAGGCTCCCGTCAGCGTTAGGTGATGATTCTTGCCCAACTGCCAGTCGTAGGTCAGCGTATTGGTGTTTTGGAAAGTAAATGATTCGGCCGAAACCACCTGGGCACTGGCCGGGTTGTTCTGTACTTGCCGCAGATCATAAAAGCGGTTTTGCTTGGCGGTGGCTGCCGTGATAGAAGCCAGGGTGCTGAAGGTAAGTCCCTCCACGATATCAATAGTCACCCCCCCGTTGATCCGGGCGTTGTTCGTATTGTTCCAGTCGTTTCGTTCCAGTTGCATCCCCACTGGGTTGCCCGCTTCGGCTCCGGCATTACCGAAGCCGGGATTCGCGTTGAAGGTGCCGTCGGAATTGTAGATCGGCTGGGTAGGGTCGTAATTCAGCGCAAACAGGGTTGGGTTCACGTTGCGCCCCGAGTTGTGCTCTTCCCGCCGGGTAGCAGCAATCTGAAAGTCCAGACTGATTCGGTCGTTAAGTTGGGTATTGATGTTAGACAGCAGGCTGTAGCGTTTGAAGTCGGAGTTGATAATAATTCCTCTCTCGTCTACAAAGTTGCCCGATAGGTAGAAGTTTGTCTTGTCGGCCTTCCCGGCGATGGATAGTTGGTAGTTTTGGGTGCTTCCGGTGCGAAACAGTTCATCCTGCCAATTGGTGCCCCCGGTGCGTTCCAGCTCACCGATCTGCTCAGCTGTGAAGGCATCGGGCAAGTCTTGCCGGGCCTGTAGTTGGTTAGCCAGACGTGCGAACTCCGGGGCTGAGGTCACGTCCACTTCGTTGAGTCGTTGGCTAAGACTGTAGAAGCTGTTCAGGTTGACGGTGAGTCCGTCTTTCTTCGCACGTTTGGTGGTGATGAGCACCACCCCGTTGGCCCCCCGGGAGCCGTAGACCGCCGTTGCTGAGGCGTCCTTCAATATTTCAATAGACTGAATGTCGTTGGGGTTCACATTCTGGAAATTAACTCCCACGATACCATCCACCACGTACAGTGGGTCGTTATCCCCAGCAATCGAGTTGATCCCCCGAATTCGAATCCGGGCACTGGCTCCCGGGGCTCCGCTGTTGCTATTCACCAGCACTCCTGCGCTCCGTCCTTGCAGGGCTTCGTCTACCCCGATGAGCGGCTGACTCTCAAAATCCTCGGAGCTAATCGAGGTGATGGACCCGGTAAGATCAGACTTGCGTTGGGTGCCGTAGCCCACTACTACTACTTCTTCCAGTGACTGGATATCGGGAGTCATTGACAGGTTGATCACCGTTTGGTTGCCAATGGCTACTTCCTCGCCGGTGTAACCCACTGAGGAGAAAACCAGCGTCTGAGCATCGTCGGGCACGGTAAGGCGGTAGTTGCCATCTATATCCGTAACCGAGCCGATAGTCATGTTTTTAACTACCACATTGACGCCCGGTAGCCCTTCATCGGTGGCCAGGTCAGTCACCCGACCGGTGATAGTTTTTTCGTAATTGGGCTCGGAGCGCGCGTACGCGTTGCTGGACACCCTTTCTAAAGTTCTTGGGAAGTTTCGCTTTTCTGCCTTATCAGGAAGCCTATTATCCACCTTTTTGAGCATTGTTTTCTGCTGAAGAATGATATACAAATTATCGCTGTATTTTTTAAAGCCCAGTCCGTACGACTGCATCAAGCGGTTCATAGTATCTTCCAGTGCTGTTTTAGAGGCAGCTAATAGGTTATTTGCTTCCGCTTGAGATAGGTACATATCATCCAGCATGTCGCTTCGGTACGTGATGTTAATACCGTGTTGCTTCTCCAACGTTTGAAGCACCTTGCTAAATGAAGTTGCCTTTTTTTCATCTTGGTCAGTTTGACTTACCTGGGACGTTTGACGGAGCAAACTCGCGGTGAAGGACTGCCCGTAAGCGAACGAGCAACCTAGTAACACAAATATGCTTGCTGCCGCTAGCGAAAAGCATCTCTTTCGGAATGAGGGTAGGTTTTTTTTCATCTTGTTTAATTTGATAAAGCGAATATTACGGTTGATCAATAAGTACTTGGTTGCCCTCTCGGGTCACTTTGAGGTTAAAAATCTCAGAAAGCATGTTCAATAGCATCGTTATGTCATCGGAAGGTAGCAAACCCGTCAGCTCCATGTCTTTGACTTCCTGGTGCTGGATAGCAACTTCCAGGCCGTAGGTAGTTTCAATCATGCGCACCACCTCGGTCATCGGCGTGTGATCGAAGATCAGTTCTTTATCTTTCCAGGAAATATACAGTTCAGGTTTCACTAGTTTGAGCTCGAACTCACGCGACTGGGTGAGTTCCGCCTGCTCACCGGGGCGCATAATTACGTCCTGTACTGCTGAGGAACCTTTCGCACCGTTGAGTTTGATCTTGCCCGAGCTGAGTGTGACCCGGGTATTGCCATCCCGATTGTTGACGTTAAACTCCGTGCCCAGTACCTCAACATCCAGCTGGTTAGCGTGCACAATGAACTTCTGATCGTTTTGAGTGTGCTGTATTGAAAAGTAAGCTTCCCCTTCAATCCACAGCTCGCGGTCCAGGCTATCGGACCAATCTTTCGCGTAGTGTATCCGAGTGTTGCCATTGAGCGTGACCACAGACTGATCAGGAAGTGCTACGGTGTAGGTTTGGCCATAGTCTGTCTGATACACAACCTGGTTGTCACTTTCAATAAATTGATAGAACGCGAAGACGCTCAGTAGGAGAACAGTAACAGCGGCGGCTACGCGCAGATAAGGACCAACTAATACTCGACGGAATGGTGAAATTGGTTTTGTTTGGGCGGGGTGGTCCTCCATCCGGGTCCGGATGGTGGTATACATGCTTTTGGAAGTGGCGGTGGGGAGTGGTTCATCGGAAGTGAGTTCGTCCCAAATAGTGTCCATGACCGTTTGATACTCCGTCTCCGGATCTTCCTTGAGATAGGTAAAGAGCAGTAGCAGTTCCTCTCGGCTGCACTGCTTCTTCAAATATTTACGTAGTAACTCTTGCTTGTAGTCCATGTTAGAATAGTAGTAATTTGCTTGTACTACTATATATCTATCAGGAAAGAAGATGAACTATGCAGACTGAAATATTTATACCCTGTTGAATAATAAACCCTATGTATTAAAAATTACGCAATATTTAACTCGCTTCATTACACTATTTGTATGATATATGTCTTACCACTCCCGACCGCGATTTACTACGGTCAGGGTTACTTTATATTTAGTAAAGGGTAGTCTGAGAACCTTATTGAACGCCGAGATGAGGGATATGAAAATCTACGATGCCAGGACTCAACGAAAGAGGAGTCTTACCAATGATGCTATCACGATAGTGAGTGTGATGCCGGTATGAGAGTAGAAGTGTTCTTTGATACGCTGGGTAGCTTTTACCAATTGTGCCCTGACGGTGTTATTGGAAATGCCCAAAGCTTCAGCAATTTCTTTGCTGCTGTGCCCCTCGTAACGGAACATCTTGAATATCAGTTGCCGCTGGGGGGATAGCCGTTTAATGGCTTCCTCAGCGATCCCCATGTACTCATCGTAGATCACTTTGTCTTCCGTGGAGTTGGAAGAGGTTTCGTATCGATGGATGATTTCTTGCTGCAAAGCAGTTTGCTGAGCGGCCTGTTGCAGGTACTTAAAGTTTTCGTGCTTATTTAGCGTATAAAGGTAATTTTGAAGCGACCGATCAGGTTTTAGGCTCTGGCGATTTGTCCATAACTTCAAGAATATGTCTTGAATGATTTCTTGGGTAGCCTCTTCCGAGTGGGTGAACTTAAGAGAATAGCGAAAGAGTTTATGATGGTACAACTCATACACCTGCCGAAAGGCTTTTTCGTCACCGTTCCTCAACCGCTTGGTTACTTCTGGGTTGAGCGAGTCGATATGATGTTGTATTACTTTCATAAAAACACCTCTAAATTAGAGAATTTAATTACAAGGCGCTCGTAATTTAATGGTAAATATTTGAATTTTTGCGGCACAGTGTGAATTAATTTCGTAGGGTTAATAATTCTTGCGTTAGTAGAAACTGTATCCCACATCTGGGAAAAAGACTATTAACTATCCCCATTTGTGTCGCTCGGCTCTACTCGAGTGCCGTCTATGTCAACGGCGTTTTATGCGAAAAGGAAAAAGGTTTGACCAGAAAGCTGAATTGATTTATTTACCTCCCGCCGCGTTAGATTACAATGATGCACTAGCAAACGATAATATTTTTTGCGAGGTGATTAACCCGTCATGCATCATCGGGCGTGGGCGGGGAAGCATCACCCCGTGCTGCCTTCTATCTTTGGATAGGCGGTAATTTGAAAATACAGACAGCTGTGAGCTTCACCTGCAGCTCGGAGCTATCCCGGGCCAGTGTTCCCATGGTAAACCCTTGCACCCATCCCAATTGAGCTTTCTTAGTCTCTTCCCCCTGAAACAGAAACGGTTCTTCGCTGACAATAGAGCCCGACATGATAAGCTGATCGCTGTAGGTAAGTACCGAGTCCAGCGAAATACCACTAAAGCTTACGGTTTCTACCCGCTTCCGCAGATCGGTAATTTCCGGCTGTAGCTTCAGCACCTGATTAGCGAAGCCAATGGTTACCAGTCCGGATTCTGTTTTTAGAGTAGCTTCACTGACCGTATGGTAGACCAGAATTCCCGAGCCCTGCCTGCGGCCGTATTCACTGTTAAAATCGTACTCTACTCGCAGCAGTGTTTCCACCTGGCTGGCCGATGAGTGTAGATGGGTCAAACTGTTAAAGTTATTGTTATAGCTCACCCAGAACCCGTTTTGACTCAGTGGGAAGCAAAAATACAGCATCACCATAAACAGCGAGAATGCTACTAATTCACCGGTTCCCTTGCTAGATAGCCGAAGATCCGGATTAGAGCCGATCACGCAGAGGTTGCGGTAAAAGGGATAAAATAGCGGGATGCCTTGCCTAGTGAGCATATCAAAGATCAGATGACTGCCCAGGGCAAAGCTATACACCAAAAATAAATGCTCCAGGTGAAAGCCTACTTCAATGATCTTCACCACCAAGCAAGAAATCACAAAAAACACCAGACTGTGGGTAATGGTCCGGTGGCCGTAGTGCCGATCCAGCCACCGAGCCACGGGCAGGAAAACTTTACCGATCACTGAACGGGAATGATCTATATCAGGCAATAGGGACGCAAAAACAGTTAAGCCGACCAAAGGCGAACTCGCAAAAATATTGACGTTCCAGAACGAACAGAAGATCCCGGTAAACACCACGCCCCCCGCGATATGGTTGGGAGCCCTCACCGGATAAACCTCCTTTTTGTTTTACTAAAGAACTGCCGGAAGACGATCAGTAAGATCATGGCCACCCCACCAATAAATCGTAAAGAAGCATCCCCGGTCTCATGAGCCAGATAGCGCAGGATCGCCAGACCGCCCAGCACCAGCAGGATCATAAAGCTCATGTCCCACTCGGGCAACGCCCCGTAATGCCGGACTACGTCATTAGTAACAAAAGCTTCCTTTCGGTAACGTTCCACCAGCTCAAAGATCACCCGCGGGTTTCCGTCCGACTGTTCCCAGATATGGTTTCTAAACAGCTCACCAGCATTAATTTTTTGTATTCTCGGCCGTGACCGACCCACTTCGGCTGCTAGCTGCTGAATTAAGGCTTGGTCACTATCGATTTTGGCATTGGATCTATTTTTCTTTTGTCGGCATTCTTCCGGATAGGTTTCAAAAAACCAAGTAGCAATTTCCCGAGCCGCTGGGCGGCACCCCGCTGGGCGGCACCGCTGCTATTGATAAAGGACCAATCAGATTAGTTTTATCAGCAAGAATGTTTTGCAAAATATAGTAAGTTTTGAACAAAATCTGCGTACAAAGCCTTTTAAAAAAATTAGGAATAAGATCGTCAATAGTTGTTTTTGATAATTATTTGCTAAAAATTGATGCAGAAATATACTTCAAAGTCTCAACACTTCAATACTTAGCCCTAAGATCATGTTTAAATTTTGAAAAGTATGAGTCGGTGCGTAAACTTTGGGTCAACCAAAACTCAAAAGCATATGCAAACTCGATACACGAGATTAACCGACTCACAGTGGGAAATTATGAAAGAATGTTTGCCTATCCAACGAAAGCGCAAATACGATTTGAGAGATATTGCCGATGCCATCTTGTGGTATCTACGCCTAGGAGGACAATGGCGAAATTTGCCAGAAGGACATCCACCCTATGCGAGCGTTTACTACTATTTTAGAACCTGGAAAGAAGATGGCACATTAGAAAGCCTTAATGCTCACTTAAATCGTAGGGAACGAAAACGAGTCGGTAAAGAAGAAACCCCTAGTATGCTATCTATTGACACTCAGTCTATTAAAGCAGCCCCCTTTATTCAGGACGATCGGGGCATAGATGGCAATAAACGAGTCAATGGCCGTAAGAGGCATGTGGTGACTGACACACTGGGGCTGGTTTGGGGTGTAGTCGTTCATGCGGCCAATCAGGCCGATGGAAGCGTTGCTGAGCGTGTAGTAGCACCGCTACAGGGCTACTTACACCGAATGACAAAAATTTTGGCCGATGCTGCTTACAAACACAACTTTTTAGATTGGGTAGAAGCGAATCTACTGGGGGTAGAATTGGAAATTTCATCCCGTCCTCCTACCCAAAAAGGGTTTGTGCCAGTCAAGTGGCGATGGGTGACGGCCGCCATGGAATGGAACGTACTTTTGGCACATTCAATTTCTTTCGGCGATTGGATAAAGATCACGAAAAAACGACAAAAAGCGCAGAAGCTTGGCTACTTTGGCAGAACTGTCAAATTATCATCAACCGATTAGCGTAAGTACCAAATATAATTTTTAAACATGCTCTAAGACTTTTTATCCTCTACTCTTCAACATGAATGAAAATAATGACCAGTACCTATAATTATAACTTAAGTCTCAAGAAAAATACTTCATAATTTGAAGCTACCCAAGTATGTGTACTAAAGATATTCTTCACCGAATTGCGGACGAAAACGATCAAGCGGCATTTAAACTATTTTTCACTTCCTACCATCCCAAATTGATCGCTTTCGCCCTTTTGTTTGTCAAGTCTCATCATCATGCTGAGGATATTGTCTCTGATACATTGGTGCAACTACTGAATAGAAGAAAAAAGGCATTTAAAATGGAAAATTTTGAGGGGTATTTGTTCACGATGATCAAAAACCACTCGCTGAATTTTTTAAAGAAAAAATCAAACCGTCTGGTTTCCGGTGATGCCAGCTTTGATAAAGATTATTTGACATCAGAATACCTCAATCCTCTTCAAAAAATGCTGGATGCCGAGTTGCGAGAAAGAATAACTGAGGTGGTGGAAGCACTGCCTCCCCAAAGAAAAATGGTGTACAAATTGATTAAAGATGAAGGACTGAAGTACAAAGAAGTAGCTCAGCTCATGGATTTATCCGT
>JAULKR010201986.1:0-16888 GCA_032356305.1 Prasiola linearis | reverse complement strand
AAAGTCATCTTTGTCTTTCCACGAAGAGGCGCCTACTTCAATCCAGTTTCCTGCCTTCTTTTTCGTGCCAGCAAACGTACGGTTCGGAAAATTGTCGCTCTTGTCAGTATTTTCACTGCTGTTTCCTGCCGCATGAACGATCAACACATCCTTTTCTTGAGCATAGCGTACAGCGGCATCTACCACTTGCTTATCGGGCGAATATGATTTACCAAAGCTCATATTGATAATTTTAGCGCCGTTATCTATCGCGTAATAAATTGCATTGGCGATATCTTTGTCTCGCTCGTCACCATCCGGAACCGCACGGATGATCATAATTTCGACTTGATCTGCAATGCCCTTTATACCAATATCATTATTGCGATCGGCGGCAATGATACCAGCTACGTGTGTGCCATGTCGAGCGTCAGGACCTTGCACGTCTGCGTTGCCGTAATAGCGTTCCGAAAGATCATTGTAGTCGTCTCCTACAATTTCTCGAGAGTTGAACTCAGTGTTATAGCCGTAATCCAACGCAGACGAAAAATACTCGTCTGCTTCTTTCAACCCAGCTTCACTAAACCCTACCTCCAACGCATATGTCATGAATCCCTTTGCCATTGTTATTATTTCATCCGGCGAATCAACGGTTGCTAACGAATCAGCGGTAAGCTCCTCCACATCCAGATACGCTGTCAACAACTGATTAGATCGACGGTAACTATCGGCAAAGCTGTTGAAGCGAAGACGTTCCTGCTGCATCTCAGCGACCTTTGCTTCGTAATTCCGGACAATCTTCAGGAAATAATCTTGTTCCCTCTTGGGCAGATCTTCTGGTGCTTGGCTACCATATTTTTTGGTAAGACGGGCGTACTCTCGGGTTAGCTCGTACGTATCATTAGCAACGTTGACACCATCGGATCCACCGATAAAATTCCATCCGTGGATATCATCAACGTATCCATTTTTATCGTCATCGATGTCATTTCCTGCCAGCTCGTCTTGATTCTTCCATAACTTTGCTACCAAGTCTTCGTGTTTTGGATCTACACCCGAGTCGATCACCGCGACAATCACTTTTTGAGCAGATTTGTTTTTTAGGATTTCGTAAGTCTTTTCTGTACTTACACCGTAGATCTTATTAGCCGAAACGTCTAGGTTGAACCAGTTCTCAGGTGCTTGTTCGGTAGAGTCGGTACTGATTGCCTGTGAAGATGCGGTGAAAGCAACACCGATGCTGCCTAGGCAAATCAAAAGACAAAACATTCTTACTATCATACTAAAATTTATTAAGATTTATCAAAAATAAGGAAAAACTGATCTTTATGTAAGTATCGTCGCGGATAATAGGGTCTTTTGACGCGACGACGATAAACTAACAATTAATTAACGCAAAAGATGCCTACGAATTTGTGAGAGTATTCGATTTGTCCAGCGATGTGAATCCTCCGGTAGTAGATTGACAGTTTTGGAATTACTAAAGTGGAGTCGTGGTTTCATATTTTAAGGAGGTCACAAAAGGAGAAAAAGAGGTTTGCACAGCCGCAAGCTACACGACCAATTTTTCCAGATCGGAGGGTCCAGGTTTTCTGCGGTATTTCTTCCACTGCATCGGCAGTCCGATTCTTAGGTCTGGACTTTTTGCCGTTGTGGACCTGATCGGGGGCCGTCATGGAATGATGCAATAGCCTAAGCTACCGTGGGATACTTTTGATTGTAGATGAAGATGGTACGGGCCACGGTCTGTTGCGCGAGTTCAATAGCAGGAAACCCTCGTTCCAGGTTGAACTTCTCCGCGTGGCGTCCACTTTAAGTGTCCGGTTCATTCGTTCAGCGAAAGGATTTTCCAATGGGTGGTCAGGTGAGTTAGTCACGTTCCACGTCGGATTGAGATGAGCATCTCATGCTTTTTGAGCAGATGAATATGCTCATGACAGCAATATCCAACGTGGGTCGCTGGATTCCTCGGTCAGACCGGGTCGCCGGAGCGATGATGAAGCAGAGGGTGAGAGAGGGGGGTATTCCCTATTTGGTGTAGAGCCATCCCCAGTGCCTGGATAGTCCCTTCGGCATGCAGACCTTCATGCAAGTGCCTCCCGACAATTTTACGTGAGTAAGCACGCTCGGCGCCCGATCGGTGACTAGGTTGAGGTAGGCAGAATATTTTCCAACTGGTATGTACGTAATGTCAGAAACGTGAAGCTGATCGATAGCGGTAACTTGCGAGTTCTCGCCAAGGTTCTTGTTGCAGACGTAACTATGCCCTGAGTAAGTGGTCCAGACGCGTATTTGGCGAAAATGAATGAGTATATATTCTATAAGTAGTAGCTCGTTGGTTTTCATAGAGTCGTACACGTATGTAGGCCTATTTAAGAGAATGACCAATTGTTATGTAATTTTCGTTATGTCAACTAAAAGTGTTGCCTTTTTAAAGGTTTATCAGGCGTCAAAAGACGGTGAGGAATGCACCAGATCATGCCCAAGGAAAACGGGTGGTGGCGAAAGCCCCTTTGCCTCAGGCCGTAGTACTGGATGTCAAGTCTAATCCCCCAAGAATCTAGCTAACTTCAGATAGAGTTCTATCATGTTGCAAATGAAAGCCGATACCGTCGGAAATCGAGGGCATATAGCTAATAGGCTAGCGGTTATATGTTTAGCTACCAGACGAAATGTTACCTGCGTGCCTGAGGCATCCGTAGGGTTCAACCCAATTTAGGTTAGTTCAAAAAATGAGTAGTACATTTCCATGACACTGCCCAGTCTCGTTATTGGAATTTTGGCAGTGGTACGGGATTACCTACGCAAGGAGAGTATTTAGGAATCATGAATTATTATGGTACTGGCAAAATCAAAAAGCTAGCCGGGACTATGACTGCAATAATCTTGGTTTGAGAGCACTATTAGAGCCGCTGTCGCGGAAGGCCATTTTATAGAGCCCATAGGCATTAGGGTGAACTATGTGACTGATAAGCTAGCAAACGGTTGGATCCCTGCAAAAAAACGATAGAACCCTCAGCATCTATGCGAGTGTCCAAATGTGTTCTAGTTAGTTGCTTTTGTTGGTTTTCAAGTAATATGGATAAGGCTGATAGCCAATAACTACCCTAACTGACCGAGTGAAATTGCCTTAATGGCAATGAGACTTTTGGTCAAATAGGTGATTTTCCGCAAAAGCCAATTTTCCGCGATCAATGTGAGGAACGGAAAGTTCTCAGCTATTTTTTCTCCAAAAAGAAATTGAAATTTGAAGTATTACCAGAAAGCATAAAACCATGAAGTATACCCTCCTTGTTATTGAAGACAATAAAATGATGCGTAGTTTTTTGATGCATCTACTAGGTAAGAAGTACAATGTATTAGCCGTCGTCTCTGGCGAAGAGGCACTACGATTCTTAGACGAAAACGCTTCTCCTGATGCCATTATTACCGATTACGATTTGGAAGGGATCAGCGGACTTGATTTTCTATGTCAGTTGAAAGAGTTGTCTCAGTTCAACGCTATTCCAGTGATTGTTCTTTTCGGCAACAAGCAAAGTGAAAATCGTATCAAGTGCCTACAAGCCGGGGCTGCCGACTTTGTAAACAAACCGTTTAACCCACTTGAGCTAGAACTAAAGGTTGATAGACTATTACAAAGCAGCCCTTCCGAACCAACGCAATTTATCAAATCAAACTAAATTAAAATTTTATTTATCGTGAGGTAGCCCGATGACGAAGCACCTTTCTGACGAAATAACGGCGAGCTAAAGGTATTAGTAATGCTAACCCACCGTGGCTCAGATCAACATATGGTAAAGATTGACAGAAATATTGAGGTCGTTGACTTTTTGAAAGGCTATGCTATCGTAACGATCGTGCTGTTTCATCTATTACAAGGTGGATTTCTGCTACCTTGGAGTGAAAAGATAGTATCGTTTGGTGGCACAGGGGTTCATACTTTCTTTTTGTTGTCTGGTTTCGGTCTTTATCTTTCTCACTGTCGCCGACCACTTAGTTTTTTATCATTTTTAAGAAAGCGGTTTCTCAAGATCTATCTTCCCTACATCATCCTTGTTATTGTCAGTGCAGTAATCACGATGTTCATTCCTATCTATCAACACAGCACGTATGCAATCATGGGGCACGTATTGCTGTACAAAATGTTTGATGACGGCATTATAGGTAGTTATGGCTATCACTTATGGTTCATCTCGACGATTCTTCAGTTTTATCTGTTGTTTCCTGGACTGGCAGCACTAAAACGCCGGTTACCGAACTGGATGTTTTTAGGCTTAGGACTAGTTATCAGTGGATTGTGGGCAGGAATTGTTTTTGCACTGGATAAGGGAGAAGTACGAGCTTGGTACAGCTTCTTTCTGCAATACTTATGGGAGTTTGTACTAGGAATGCTCATTGCGGAATGGTATCACCAGCGCGGTACGCTCAAATTACCTAGTCGGACTGCGTTAGGTGCGCTCGCTGTGGTCGGGTTAGGTACTTATAGCCTAATGGCCGTATACTGGGGCACATTGGGAAAACTATTGAACGACATACCGGCTATGATCGGATACACCGCTGTCGGGCTATTTATATACAGATTACCCGTAAAGGCGGTACACCGTGCGCTACTATTTACCGGAAAAATTTCGTACGCACTGTACTTAGTGCACATTGCCATCAAACTAAGCATCGTACATCTGTTGCATCACTACGGCTGGTCAGTAGACGCACCTGCATTGTTAGGTATACTACTAGTGAGTTTCCTCGTAGCATATGGTTATCATCAGCTGACGGTGAGAATGATTAGTCTCATCGATCGTGGGCTGAGTCAACGGTTTACCTTACGGGTAATAGACATGTTTGGCGTTGCACCGATCATTCGTACGGGAAAAAAAACAGCTAAAGCCAAACTCGAGCCTACTGAAGACAAAAGTAGTCGCTCAGAGGAGTTGCTACTCATCCGAGATCTACTGAATCATCTTAAAAAACAAAAAATGCCATCTGTGTTTCCAGAAGATCAACAACCGACGAGTGTGCCTTCAGATCAAAAAGGGGCTACTCACTATTTCAAACTGCCTCTAGAGAAACGTATCTTCGATATAGTTACCTCACTAAGTTTGCTGATCGTACTTTTTCCGTTATTCTTGTTGGTAGCCCTAGCGATCAAGTTAGAGACAAAAGGACCGGTCTTTTACTATTCACTGCGGGTAGGAACCAACTATACGATTTTCAAATTCTGGAAGTTTAGGTCAATGCGTCAGAATGCTGATCAAATGATGAACCAGGTAAAGCATCTGAATCACTACGCAACGGGAGAACCGGAAGTAAAAGCCGCTAAAGTAACCAGTAATGAGGTAATAAAAATATACAACAGCCAAGCAAGCCTGCTGGTAGGGGATGATCAGATCATTGGCGAACACGCGTTGGGCAGTCAGCATGCTGAGGTAGGTAACCAGTTCATCAAAATACAAAATGACCCCCGAATCACTCGAGTAGGCAAAATTATACGAAATACCAGTATTGACGAACTACCTCAGCTCATCAATGTGCTGTTGGGCGACATATCGTTAGTAGGCAACCGTCCTTTGCCACTGTACGAAGCCGAGAAGTTAACATCGGACCAGAATGCCCAACGATTTATGGCACCGGCGGGTATCACTGGTCTGTGGCAGGTGACCGAGCGCGGTAAAAAAGACACGTCAGAGGAAAGCCGGACGCGGCTGGATATCGAGTACGCTGAAAACTACTCATTTTGGCTCGATATGAAAATTTTGCTCAAAACTCCACTGGCTATGTTTCAGCAAGAAGATGTGTAATGTAACTAAGGACCAACAATGAAACTTTCGCTATTTGTCATAGGTACGGCCCTTTTGCTCACCAGCTGTGTTGATCGCTGGGGTGATGAAGCACCTTCTCCGGATTCATCTTCGTTAGAAGATGTGGTCATCGATGAGTCATTCAACTACCGAACGACCTCGGAAGTAAAGTTGGCGATCAATGTCGTAGACAACCAGGATCGTCCGCTGCAGGGGGTTGACTTAACTATCAGTTACGTACTGGATACTACCCAAGTAGAAGTGGGTAAGGTGCTAACATCCGCATCGGGAAGGGCTGAATGGGAAGCTAGCTTGCCCAGTTGGGTAGAAGAAGTTACGGTAAGCACTGGGTTCGTAGGGCTACCTAACGAACACAGGGTGACTTTACAAGCGGGTGACAATGAGCTATTCATCGGCGGAGCACCCCAAGAAAACGGACGAACCAGCTACCAAAGAGGGCGTACTTCGCTTCCGGTAGGACGAACGACTGCTTTTGGTTATCTGAGTAACTACGACCAAGACGGGGTGCCGAACAATCTGCTACCGGTTGATGACTACATCTCACAAGATTTGTTAGACCTAGTGAATAGCACACTACCTGAGCAGTACCCGGTACCTACTTACAATCCTCACTACTCAGAGAACGACATTGGTAAGGACGTGCTGCTGCGCGACTCGGCAGAAGTGTGGGTAACCTTTGTTCATGAAGGAGCAGGATGGCGTAATTCACTAGGGTTCTATCAGTATGACCTAGACAGTCCACCGCAATCGGTAGAGGACATCAATTCGCTTCAGATTATTTTCCCCAATACGTCGTTCAAGGGCAGCGGTGGCAACTTAAACTCTGGCAACAAAGTATCGCTGGGGACCTTTTCGGCAAACACCGGCATTGGTTGGTTTTTAGTACCTAATGCGTGGAACGGCACTGAAGTCACGGAGCGATCAGACGTAAAATATTCCAACAAAGAATTCAATACCTTTACGAGTGCCGCTTTTCGCCAGCATACCGTTCTGCTCAAAGACGAGATACGGGAAATTTTGCTGTTGGGAATAGAAGATACCTCGCGACCCGCCGGTGACAACGACTTTAACGATGCGGTGTTTTACGTGAGTGCTAATCCTTTTGCTGCCATTATAACCGATGACTTGGAAACTACCCAGACTACCGGCAATGACAGTGACAACGATGGGGTATCGGATGCCAACGATGAGTACCCGAATGATCCAACTCGGGCCTTTAATGTGTACACCCCCGGCGACAACTTGTACGGTACCGTAGCTTTTGAGGATAACTGGCCGCAACGGGGCGACTACGATATGAATGATGTGGTGATAGACTATCAGTACCAGATGGTGACTAACGCCAGCAACCAGGTGGTTGATATGATCGGTAACTTTGAACTCGTGGCTACCGGAGCCTCCTTTGACAATGGGTTTGGTCTAGCGTTACCCGTCGAAGCTTCTCAAGTAAACACCGCAACACTCACCGGAACGGGGATCGATGGGAGCGTTTCTGCACTGGAAGCCGACCAAACGAGTGCTGTATTTATTCTCTTTGAGGATGCGCACGAAGCAATGCAAGCGGATGGGCCCGTAAATACGATTCAGGGGAAAGAAACACTTCCGGTTGCCAGCTATCAGCTGATGATCTCCTTTGTGCAACCCATTGGTATGAACCAATTGGGTTTTGCGCCATTTGATCCGTTTATCTTCGTGGATAAGGAGCGCAGCCGGGAAGTACATCTGCCGGATTTTGCTCCGACGGATCTAGCCAATAATCTGCTGCTGGGAAGCCAGGCTGATACCAGCGACCCGCAAGCAGGACGCTACTACAAATCACAAACCAACTTACCGTGGGCGATTTATGCTCCGGTGAAGTTTGAGTATCCCGTAGAGTATTCACCCATCAACCAAGCGCATTTGCAGTTCGTGAATTGGGCGGAGAGCAGCGGCCTTCAGTACAAAGACTGGTACATGCCCACTAACGGTTACCGACGAGCGGCCAAGATATATACCGCCGATTAGTACGAAAGAATCAGTAAGGGAGAAGCGGGTGACTTCTCCCCCCTCAACTTTTAAAATATTACGGACACCCATGAAACTGATTGTACTGATTGTACTACTATCTTTTATACGATCTCCGGCTGTGGCGCAAGTAGTAGACTATCAGCAAGAGAAATACTTGGTCGAGCTGCTGCTCGAAGATACCGCTGCTCTCGATTCGCTAGTCAGTAGTATGATGCAGCACGCCTATTTACTCAATGCAACCGAGGCCGAACGCTCGCAAAAGCAGGAAGTAGTAAAGCAAGAGAAAAGAAGCTGGCTCTCTACTTTCACGGTGGGGATTAGTTTGTTCAGCCAAAGTACCGTTTACGATAGCCAAAACGAGTCATCAGTTACTACCGCCGGAGTACTTCCTAACTTGGGAGTATCGTTGAGCATCAATCCGGAAAAGCTAGCCAATATGCCCAGCAATATTCGTATTGCCCGGCATGATGTAACGCGTATCGAGAACACTATAAAAGAACAACGTCGGAACCTCAAAATTTTCATTACTGGGAAATACTACGAATATCTGGAGGCGCTCAATATTCTCGAGCTACGCATGAATACCCACGAGCGCCAACGGCAACAAATAGAACAAGTAAGATTACAATTTGAACGAGGGGAAGCAGCGTTAGGGGCAGTACTACTCGCGCAAAACGGATTTGCAGATGCTGAAGAAGCGCTAATGCGATCTCAGATGCTGGTATTAAAGCTCAAAAATGAAATCACCCTGTTCACCACTGATTCAGCCTGAATGATGCGTGCATTTAAACCAGCCCGATTAGATACTTCGTAGCATGGAAGAACTGAGTGTTATCATACGGGCCCTGCTCAAAAATTGGCTAAAGCTAGTAGGCTTGTCGCTTTTTGCGATGACCGTAGTCTATTTTCTCACTAAGGACAAACCGCAACAATTTAAGACGGAGGCTAAGCTTTTTTTAAACCTCCAAGAAAACAAGGCCATCAGTTTGGGCGATTCGGAAATGAAACAATATCAAATTCTTACTTATTTTCAGAATGCCGTACAACTGATTAAAGCAGAGAAGACAATCAATCATGTCCGGTGGTTGGTCATTCATGATGCCGTGGCCGATACCGGGATATTTAGCGCAGGAAATAAATTCCTGGTTGAACAGCCAGAAGCAATTAGACAGCGCCTTGATGAGCTTGCTGAGGAGAACTATCAGTTCTACGTCGATCATCCGCTGGATACCCTCATGCTTGCGTACTTCAACCTGCATCAGTTGAGCCACGCCCGCCTGGCTTCTCAGATTGAAGCTTCCCGTATCATGAACAGTAATTTCATGAGTTTCAGTTTCACGGAAGAAAATCCTGACAAAGCGCACCGACTCGCGACCTTAATTCTGGATGCCTTTATTGAAGAAAATAGACAGCTGGCCAAGAGCCAGATAAACGGGCATAAATCATTGATAAAAAAACTGCTGGCCGAAGCAAAGAAAGACCTCGATGCGAGTGTCGGTCGGCTAGAAAAGTACAAACTTAAAAACAATATCATCAACTTAGGTGAGCACACCAAGGCGATTGTCACGTATTTGGTGAAACTGGAAGAGCAGCGGGGAAAACAACTAGGGATCATCGCTTCGGGCACCAAAGGAAAAGCCGAGGTGCTAAGCACCATTCGGCAGGGCAACGAACTATCAGTCGACCTGACTAACAACCAGGATATTATGCTCCTGAAAGATCAGGCAAAATCGCTGGTACGACAGAAAATGCTGGCGTCTTTTCAGTCTAATACGCTCGACAGCGTAGCCGTTATTGAACAGGCCATTCGCGAGACCAAGCGAAAAATCAACACTAAACTCATTGAGCTGGCCAAGAACACTCCATACGATCCGTCACGTATTCAGTTAACACTCGCCAACCGTTACCTGGGTTACGACCTCGATACAGAAGTAGCATCGGCGCTAGTGGTAGCGTTGGACGAAGAAATTGTCCGAGCGCAAGAATATTCTAAACGGTTCGCTCCCTTTGAGTCGATGATTGGCACGATGGATCAAGAAATCAGTACGGACCGAAATGTATACTTGCAGCTGCTAAACAAGCTCAATCTAACCAAAGCGCTGGAGTACGGCTCAGGCGAAAACGTCATTGAAATAGTTGACCCGCCCCAGCGTCCCGCCGCACCACTCCCCTCTAAACAGCTCATTATCGTGGTTGCCACCGGGGTCGCTATTTTCGTTTTGTTTGCGGGCATTATTATTATCCTCCACTTGCTTGATGCATCGGTCTCTACCGTTAAACGATTCGAGAGAGAGTCTGAGCTCAAGGTAATATCGGCGGTGCCTGCCCTGAATGCTGCCAAAGATAAGAAGGCATCACTGTTTGACGAATCAGTAGCTTTGATACACCGGCAGCAAGTAATCCATCTGGCCAAAGCAATTATGCACTCCATATCACCGGCTGAGAATGTGGTAACAATGCTCACCAGTCAAAAAGAAGCTAACTCGTACTATTTGGCGAATCAAGTGCAGCAGGTAGCTGGATCTGAAACTAAGCGTATCGCCGTGGTCAATGCCGACTGGACGTCGAGCGAGCAGGATGAAAATAGTCCGGAACTAGACTTTCGCGAGCTCTTGGTGGATGGAACTATTCTGATAAACGAGGCAGCCATCATTGAAAGGATGAACAAGTTGAAGAGTACATACGACATTATCTTAGTCATTCCACCTCCTACCAATTTGGTCGCTGACTATCGATTCTGGGTAGAACAGTATGAAAAAGCAGTATTTGTCTTTCAGGCAAATCGAGTATGGACCAAAGTTGATGCCCGCTTGGAGCGCTACATCAACGAAGCTAAAGTGGAGTTCATCGGAACCGCAATCAGCCAGGTTGATATTGAATCGATGGAGGATTTCATCGGAGACATTCCCAAGCCCCGCAATAAAATTAGAGTATTCATCAAAAAAGTTCTTCGGAGGGACTTCTAATATGACTGTATTACAATTTCTTGTGCTGCTACCGGTGGCGTACCTCACATTTTACAGCTTTTACTGGTTGCTTACTATGATGTTAGGGCTGATGTACCGACCGCAGCGCCCCGACTTGCTCAACATCTTGATGGGGGTAATGGCAATTCCCACGCGTCCCGAAAAGCCAACGATGACGAATCCTGAGATTTTACTCATACTGCCGGCATACAAGCCCAGCAAAATCTTTTTAAAGGTACTTTCAGCCATTCAAGAAGCGATCGGTCACCGCAACATCCACGTGTACGTACTCTTGCAAGAAGCAGAAGCCTCTTACCGGACTGAGGTAGCTCGGTACGGATTTATCGTAGAAGAAAAAGCGTTCAGTCACTTGCCAGGCAACTCGTACCACCACGCGCTCCGCCACATCGTGGGGCGAATACGCACGTGGAAGCAGGACGGTACTCTTGATCCGGAGTTCGTGATGCTCGTCGACAAAGACAATCTCTTGTCCGCTGATTTCTTCCAGTACATCACGGTCAACGATTACCGTAAGTACGACGTGATACAAGCAAGACGATTGGGTATCAATGCCGCAGGCGATATTTCCTTTTTTGATACGGTGTCGGAAGGGCTAAACGATACCATGTTTCGAGCCGCTAAATCGATCACCCGCGGTACGGTTGAGATCAGTGGGAGTGGTGCGCTGATCAAGACCTCCTTGTTTACCGAAACCATTGAGCGTTTGGATAAGCGGGCTCCGGGCTACGACAAAAACTTTATGGTGCAAATACTCAGCGCCTCCTATGCCGTACAAACCACGTATTTGCCCTACATTGAGCTGTACGAGGAGAAAACATCTGACCTGGCAAGTCATAATCCTCAGCGGGTGCGCTGGTTCGCAGAGCAGTACTATAACGCCCTGTATTCGGCCAATAAGCTACTGGGTGCCTTTCTGCGCTACCGGCGATTTTCGGCCTTTGAGTATTTGCTGGTGCTCTGGCGTCCACCCCGTTCTCTGCAAATTTTACTCGTTCCACTGCTGGGCTGTATTGAATTAGGAGCTTACCTGTGGCAAGGAAGCTGGTGGCTGGGATTTCCTTATCTGGTGAGCAGTACGCTGGCCTTAATAGTATCAGCGCTGCTGTTTCTGCTGAAAGAAAGATTGTTGTTAAACTCACTACGCTACGCGGTAGCGCTGCCCCGATTGGCAATGAACAACTTCGGAAACGCTAGCAATAGTATCAAAAAAGAGAATCAGGGAACATTTATCCACACGGAGCACAAAATGTGATGAAGTCGGGCAGCACCATAGCACCCCGTTGCTCGCAACGTCGCGGCTGGGAGTATTTTATCTTCGGTGAGCGCAAGCTATCCGCCTGGGTGGTATGGTCACTGGCCTTCGCCCTCACTGGTTTGCTTGCGTGGGCCATTGCCAAGGCGGGGATCCTAGTAGCGTTAGGACTCATGGCACTAGTCACCGTGGTGCCGGTTGGTCTGTCCGTACTTTGGAATACCCAAACCGGTATTTACATCATGATCCTGTTTGCGTATTTTCTGAGTGTCCTCAATCGTTTACTGCCCACTATTCCGGCGGGGATTGCCATCGACGCGATGATCCTCTTTATGCTGATGGGAATGCTCTACCGTTGCTATATTCGTAAAGATTGGTCCCCTTTTCGCTCCCCGGTAAGTATAGCGTATCTGCTGTGGGGGGCGATGAACCTGGCTGAATTTGCTAACCCGGTGGCGGCCTCTCGTGCAGCCTGGTTTTACGTGATTCGCCCGGCACTGGGGTACATGATGCTCTACTTTCTTACCTACGGTATGTTGACCCAAAGGAAGCAGCTCTACGCGCTGCTCTTCTTCCTACTTGCAATCAACCTGGTATCAGCCCTGTGGGGAATCTACCAACACTTCTTCGACTACTTTGGGTGGGAGATGGCGCATGTAATCAGAGCGGATGCAGTTCACTTGGTGTTCAACGATGGGCGCTGGCGGTCGTTTGGATCGTTGGGTACTCCGGCTCAGTACGGGATACTCATGGCCTACACCGGCAGCTTATGCGCGATGATGGCTACTGGTTTCCGCCGGGGATTTAAAAAGTATTTTTTGCTCGTGAGTAGCCTCTGCTGCTTTGCAGCCATGCTGTACTCGGGAACGCGCTCATCTTTTGTAATTCCGGGCATCTTTTACTTTGTCTGGGTTGTTCTGTCGCGCAACAAGTGGTTATACGCATCGCTCATTGTCGTTGGATTGGGAGTGTTTGTCCTGGCTACTGTTCCGACCAATAATTATCAGATCCAACGGTTGCAAACGATCTTTAAGGCTTCGGAAGATAAGTCTTACCAAACCCGAGCTCGGAATCGAGAGATGATCACCCCGTGGATCTTACGGCACCCAATTGGGGGCGGACTAGGCAGTACAGGAGTGTGGGGGATGCGCTTTTCGCCGGGTACCTTTCTGGCAAATTTCCCTCCCGATTCCGGATTAGTGCGGGTTGCCGTAGAGTTAGGCTGGGTAGGCCTTTTGATATTTCTCAATCTTTACCTAGGGGTAATTATCCACGCATTCCTAGGATACTGGCGGATGCACAACCCACAGTATAAATGCATTGTAGCCGGGATCGTTTGTGGTATCCCTGCGCTCCTTTTGGTAGAGTGGGGACAAGAAGTGGTGGGGGTTTTTCCCATTAGCATCTTGTTTTGGATTCTCACCGCGATTCTGTTCAAAACCGTGGCCTTAGACCAACAAGAACAAAAAATGTGCACCCAAAACCTTGCGGATCAACTATGAACATAACGTTAGCATCGTGTCAAGACAAGTACTGCGGCCTCGGCCAGTACACGCAGCATTTAACAATGGCTTTTCAGCAGCTGGGCCATACCGCTACGGCTTATAGGAAAGAGGATGCAGAGCCGACCTTATTCAAGGCTTATCCTTATCGTTCCTTTCGAAAGCTCCGGCCTTACATTGCCCCGTACTACCTATCGCGCGCGCTAAGAAAAGCGCAGGCCGATATTTGGCAGGCCGACTATGTGGACGCTGCATGGGCCACCACACTGGCCAGAAAGAAAGAACCCCTGTTTGTGACAGTGCACGATGCTATTCCATTCGTGCATGCCTCCTCGCGATGGGGTTTTGCGGTCTATCGCTACCAGCTTAGTAAGGCGATACGTCAGGCGAAAGCGGTGATTACCGTATCGGAGCACGCCCGAAGCGAAGTACTTAAGTACACATCGGTAGCCCCGGATCGGGTGTTGGCGGTACACAACGGCGTAGACCATCAGCGGTACGTTGCTCTCCCGGAAGCACCGCAGAACGATGTGTTTACGATCAAGTATTTAGGAGGGCTGGGGGTGCCTCATAAGAACGCTATGGCATTGCTACAAACCGCGCAGTTGCTGCGGGACAAGCAGGTTCAATTTCGTCTGGAGATCGGTGGCTATCTCCCCGAACAACACCCGCTTCGTCAGTATGCGCAATCGCATCAGCTCGAACAAGTGCAATTTGTTGGCTTTGTCCCCGAAGAAGTAATGGCCGAATTTTACCAGACCGCTGATGTATTTCTTTTTCCCAGCTTACTGGAGGGGTTTGGCTTTCCACCCCTGGAAGCGATGGCGTGTGGTACCCCCGCTGTGGTTTCAGATATTCCCGTGCTGCGCGAAGTACTAGGTTCGGCAGCAATCTACGCTGAACCTCGTCCGGATGGCTACGCCCGGGCAATTCAGTCGCTGATGTGTGAGCCGACGTTGCTGCAAGAAAAAAGACAGCAGGCGGTCGAGCAAGCTAGCTACTACACTTGGCAGAAAACGGCCGAACAGATGCTGGACCTCTATACCCATCACGTATGATCACCCAGAAGAAGATAGCGTGGTCGCTGGCGGGTAACGTGGTAGATGTTGCCATAGGCTTTGGCACCGTGATGTTGATTACCCGGTTGTTTGACGAACAAACGGCAGGACAATGGTTCGTCTTCGTCGCTATTTTCTCGCTTCTGACCAATCTACGGGAGGGGTTTGTGCAAAATGGCTTGGTAAAGTATTCGGTAAGCAGCACACCGGCGGAGCGCTACGTAGTGTATAAGACTAATTTGGTGGCCAACCTGTTGTTTGAGCTAGGGCTTAGTAGCCTGGTGGTGCTCCTGTTTCAGACATTTCGTTGGTATAGTCTGGATCAATTGTTTCTTTACTATCCTCTGTATTCGTTTCCCTTTGCGTTTTATCGATGGATCTTCATCGTGCACCGGAGTCAACTGCGGGTAGAGAAGTCTACACTGATGAACTCCCTGTTCCTCATCGGCCTTTCGGTCGGTGCGGCGTTTATGTACGTGTATCAGCTGCCCCTGACGTTTATGGTACTGACGCTGGGGGGAGCTAGTACGCTTGCGGCGATTGCCGGATTGTTCTCACTCAATGTACCGCGCATTGTTCAGGCTCGCTTTGATCGTCAGATGTTTAAACTACTGTTTCACTACGGAAAACACGGTATTTTACGAGAGCTCACCGGTACGATTTCTACTCGCATCAATATCTTTCTGACGGCGGGGATGCTCAGCTACACCCAAACGGCCTACCTGGGAGTCGCCCAGCGGTATGTCATGCTCCTTCTCATTCCTAACAACGCCTTTCAGGCGATTCTATATCCTGTGCTCGTAAAAATTGCCAATCAGCACAATCTCCTGCTGCTCAAGCAAGAGTTTGAGAAGCAAGTGAGCAAGCTACTGGGAATTATGTTGTTGGTAGCTGCCGGGGTGATACTCGTTTCCCCGCTGATTGTTGATACGCTGCACGGGTCATCGTATCGCCCGGCGGTAGGGTTGCTCACCATTTCGCTGGTGACGGTTGCGCTATTCACCCCCTTTGGGTCAGCTTTTGGTAGTGTAGTCAACGCCTTAGAAAAACCAAATATCAACTCCTACATCGTGATTGTTAATAGTGCCATTAACATCACATTATCGTACCTGCTTATCCGGCACATCGGACTCTACGGAGCGGTAGTGGCTCCGTTTATGACCGAGTTCTTCGGTTTCGTCTGGACAAGTCGTATTATTCAAAAACAAACCGGTATAAGCTACGCTACGTGTTTTAAAACAATTCCTTATCACTACAGCCAATGGTTCAGAAAGTTGAAATTAGCAATTACTCCATGAAAACATCCGTAGAAATCTCCGTGATAATGGCCACCTACAATCGGGTCGATCTGCTTCGGCAACAAATAGACTGTCTCCTCAATCAATCTTTATCTCTTTCGCGCTACGAGATCATCATCGTCAACGACGGATCATCCGACGGGACTGAGGAATATCTGCGTACGCTGGAGGAGCAGCATACTGCCTTTCGTGTATTCTTGCAGCAAAATCAGGGGCCGGCTGCGGCTCGCAACTTGGGGGTATCCCAATCGCAGGGTGACATTTTGGCCTTCACGGACGACGACTGCCTGGTGAGTGAAGACTGGCTAACCGTTATACTGGGCATCTTTAAGCGAGAAGAAGTACTGGCTATCCAGGGAAGAACCACAACGGATAAAGCAAAAGTAACTCCGCTCACCCACCAAGTGATGAACGAGCACGGTGATACCAGCATTCCGACGTGTAATGCTGCCTATCGCAAAGCAGTCTTTATCGACGCGGGTGGCTTCGACACAGGGTTTCCCTTCCAGAACGAAGATGCCGACTTAGCCTGGCGGGTACGAGAGATGGGTACGGTGGTATTCGCACCGGACATGTTAGTAAGACATCCTCCGCGGGTCGATAGCTTTCGAAAAAGCGCGCGTAAGATGCAGAATTACGTCAGTGAGTTTATGCTCTTTCATAAGCATCCGGGTCGCTACCAAAAGTACCGATTCTCCAGCCCCTGGAAAACGATCTACTGGCGGATCATGGTACAAGCCCACATTTACCACTTTATTCGTCGGATCAAATACATCCGTCGTCCCTGGCTCATGATACAGGGATTCGCGCTGTCATTTTGTTGGTGGGGCGATTTGCTCCGAAAACTTCCGGTCTTCTGGAAAGCGAATCAGTTCTACCGATCGTATTATGCGGACAAAGCAACAACCCAATATGCGATTACTACCACCAAAAAGTCAAAGTTGATAGAAAAGTGAAAACAACCGCATTGGGTAGTAGTAGGGGGC
>JAULKR010201875.1:0-16904 GCA_032356305.1 Prasiola linearis | reverse complement strand
ACACACACACACACACACACACACACACACACACACACACACACACACACACACACACACACACACACACACGCTCCCACATACGCTCCCACACACACACACACATCCCGAGCAACGAGTCATTGCTTTAGTATTGTATTAAGAAAGGGAGAATAGAGATTTTGCACAATCCCTATGACCGGTCATCCAGACTCAGGTCAGTATACTATTTTATACTTTGGGAATTCATTTTACCCGTAACGATGGATCAGTGACATAACACTTCACCTTCTGTGTACTCGTATCGATAACTTTAACCGGATCTCTTTATGAACGGTCATCAATAAAACATTGAAATATGCAAATGTGCAAAGATAGCGGTCTTCTAAACCGCTAGTAGACGTTTGTAACGGTGGTCGAGGTCAACTCTAAACATAGCAGTCGCCGCCATCATATTCCAAAATGGTTTTTCATCGCATTCGAAGGGTGAATAAGATGCCTGTGCCGGTTCGTCCTGCACTGCTGGTACTTGCACAGATATTGCTGATTTACTGAGACATTACTATTTGGGTCATGCGCGTAGTAACCTCATACAGGTCGTCTCACTATCTTCGACGGCGATAACTTTCCCTAGGCTGTGAAAGCATTGATATCAATACCATTAGTTACTTATCCACCACAGACTGTTGCCTTCGGCGATCAGTGCACGTGGGGCAAAAATTCATCACTTCCCATAATTTAAAGGTTTTGGAATTTGGAAAACGGTGTTGCGGAACTGTTGTTGAGTGAAGCATATCCTATTGTTTGGGGTATTGGCCTTGGAAGCACAATTGACAACCAGACATTACAGCAGCAACAAAGCATTTAAGAGAAACTTGCTAATTCTCGTAGAACCGTTCCGTGACTTCCATGCAAGCTTTGTAGTACAGTAAAACAATTCGATGGCAATTCCTGCCAAGATCAGTGATGTTCCCGTTACAATAAATATGCTGACTCATCCATTTTTCCTAGGAGTCATCAATGATGGTGGCTTCATATTGTTCAATTAAGCACTAGTGCACCACTGGTTATGCTGGCAGTTATGCTCCAACGTCCATTCCTGCCAATATCAAGCGTACCAATTAGTAGTACCAAGCATTCTCCACCGGGAATGTGACATCTCCTAGAAGGAAACGTCAGACAGATCGATCCAGCATATGTATGGTATGTGTATGTAGACAGGCTGTCACTGGCAGACACACTAGTGGTACTATGTGTCTTATTGATCTTATTGATGAGCTGATCAGCTTCATAAAGACCAACCTACATTGCTGCCAGGACCATGCATATGCTTGGGTGCATAAATCCTATTGATTGCTCGCAAGATGTCGTAGAGGTGTGAGATGAGCATGTGCAGGTTTAAATACAACAGTATACCAGTAGCTAGCACTAATGGTGGCTGGAACATCTGATGGTGCCTTCACAGACAATGAAGCAGCGTTTGTCGATATTGCTTTGGGAGAGCTCTCTCGAGGCCTCGATCTCAATCAGAGCCCTCCGGCGCTAATTCCATTTTGGTGCGGATTGGCTCCACGTCAGCGTCTTCGTCTGACCACGCGAGATGGAAGTCTTGAAAAGGGTCGGCTCCGACCCTGGAGCAGACGCATTGGGCTAGGGGTACGGAGATGGGTCAGCTTGAGAGGTCTGCCAGCTGGCTGTGTACACACAAAAGATTGTGATCTCTGAGCAATGGAATGTGCAATATTGCCGTCGATCGTTGCAAGGTGTTCCCTGATCGAAATCCTCGGTCGACTATCAAGTACAGTGTCTCGGATGCCGTCAAGAAGCTTCTTAAGTGGCACACTTGATGAGCCTGAGCCTGAGGCCATCACGATGATTCGTCGGCTGTGCACCGACAAATTTGATCATTGGCTGCTGTAAACCACTCATGGGTTGTGCTGGTCTGTGTTCGGTGGCAATCAATGCAGCACTCAGTGCAGGCTGCCTCATTCAGAAACAGGTCGTGGCATAAAAGGGCCAACATTGGCCCAAACAAACCTAATTAGGAATTGTCAAGACTTCCAGCTTGCCAACGTATATACGGGTCGAGGGCACCTCCCAGTCGACATTAAAGCAATGATACTTAGCGAAACTAAGCTTCCACTAATATATGTATCACGACCCAGCTGCAGCGAAATCATGTGGTATCGAGCTTTTGCAGTGCACTGGAACTTGCTTTCCGCTTGATTTCACTTTCACATTGGTAGTAACAACGAAAGTTACTAATATTATCTCGACTAAGACTTATACGTTTGTACGGCAAAAATGTGTCGCCAGTGCAGCAAATACACCTCAGATGGTTGACTTCAAGGCCACCCAGCTGCAGGGAGTGGACCCCGGGCTTTCTCTTGAGAGCGCTATTGCTAGTAGCATCTGACCAACCTCAGGGTGTGGAAGGAGCTGGTGCCGGAGCTGGAGAGACAAAGTGCCGTGAAGGACATTTGTCCAGCTCTCTTAAAACATCAGCACTTCGTGCACACAAGATATTTTATATCTTTGTGAATATTTCTATATAAGGCACTCACATCACGTAACATGATGTTACTGTCCATGTACAGCATCATCATGATATCATATTCGTACTGCATCGCTTAACAGCCGAGCCATGCACTGGGATCATATTTGTTCATACATTATATTACATGTAAGTAACACGACATAAGTTGTAATAGGATATATGTAAGTGACACTTGCTGCACTGACAAAATCGATCGAGAGTCGGAGGGAGTCACACCGATTGTTGATGCAGAGGTGACACCCAACGGGCTGCCTCCCTTGGCCATGAGGGGAGCGCTGCAGCTGCCGCCTGAGGCGGAGATGTCCACTGACGTCACGGCTTTTGAGCCGGTGTCGAACCTCAGCTTATACTTCAGGCCGCAGGCATCGCGGGTCATGCGCTCCTGCACCCCCACAAACGGGATAATGTACTGAACGAATGTCAATCAGTAACATGTTGGGTCATCGCGAAGCAACAACGTCTGCTTTCTGGCTCTTAAGCTCCAAACTAGATCCCTGGCCCTGGAATCCTTTTTGGTCGACAGACTCTTGTTTGATGTGTAAGAATTTGGCACGCTTCATGAATTCAGCTCGCACAAAGAGTTAGGTTGTACAACGCAATTGTGGTGACGAACACCGCATGAAATTCGAGCGTGAATTGTTTCGTAGATGTACGAGGATCGGACGTCAACCCTGCATCCGTTGTCGATTGACTGAGCCATCATCCGTATCGATGCAGTATTCAACGACCATGCCTCACATCACACCGAAATGATGAAGCTGGGCCGTGACGAAAACGTAGACGCGAAGGAGCAATGGAAGAAGACCACGTATGTCAAGGCGCCATCTGAATATAGATTGGCAATGACTTCGAGACAAACAGTTTGACCTCCTTGAAACCCAGCATTGAGCGCTGGCTGCACATGCTATTTTATGATAGAACTGATGGTCACTGCTTAGTGATTATCATTATGATGGAAACCGCAAACAGAACACCACCTTTCTGACTTCCTACTTCAAGCACCACCTGCCTAGATGTTTATCTCGAGCTGGACATACACAGTGTGTTTGAGCAGTGTGAGCTAATACACTTAGCTCTAAGGCAGGCACCTTAGTGAACGCTAGCTGGTCATCCAGCTTCAGGGTGATGAGTGGCCACGTGACCTTTTTGGAATACGTTTCTGTCATAGATTCCACCCATTGGCTGACAAGGCTCTTCTCTCCGGGGTTTTGGCTGGCACAATTTGCCTGCACAATTGTATGCACACACCTACGCTCTCGAATATCGGCTACTGAGCACTACATAGGCAATCTCTACTCACATTACAGATGCAGATCTGCGATTTGCAACTATACGGCACTGTATGCAAATCGCAGATTTGTAACTTCAATGCGTGAAGATGCAAACGACTCACATCGGGTTCACATACGTGCTGGTCATCTCATAGGGAAATTCCCACCACCACGCAACGTGATTGAACAACGGCCACGGTTCCATCTGTGTGTTGTGGATGTGAGCATTGGCTGCTCAAGCAAGCAATACACCATTCACACATTTATCAGTGGAGTGCAGATCTGTACAGATCTAGATCTTTTGGGTACAGTTCTGAAGTAAAAGGATGATCGTTGAATCAACTTATAGACCATTCGGTAGTAGGCGAAATACGGAAAAGTGAGGCACATCCGCAGCACAGCTTGATCAACTGAATTTGCAACACCTTCCTCTTAAACCAGCATGTCCCGGAACATTGAGGAATACACTCCGTAAGAGGCAGCTTGCTCGGCAAAATTGGCTCAGGGATTGTTCCATCTGATGTGTGCAGGAGTGTAAGCAGGATTGTGTACTTTACGTCATCTAACGAATTTGTAAGTTTGTTTGGCCCACCTGGTGGAACATATGGCCTTCGGGGCGTAAAGCCAGCATGAGACGGAGGACCCTGATCTTCTCGCGATTCAAGATGTCCGTGAATGTTGCCGGCTTCCTGAAAGGTTTACCAGGCTCGCAGCCATCTGCAGAAGAAGAGCTTGGAAGCTGGCTCAAGGTATGAGGTACTGAATTGTGGGAAGAGGTCTCAGAGCTCATGGCCTAGGATGCAGGCCTGCAATGGGGCGAAGCCATTAGGTCTGACGTGCTCTCAAGGTGCAACACTGATCGAATGTGACATCAATTTCCACCTGGAAAATGAAATTACTTCTGGTGTTCTGCTGTTTCCCATGATTCGGTCAGCAAAACAACCAATCACTGATGCATGACGTGACGGCCAAATCTGCTTCCAAATTGTCCTTCAGAAAGCTTTGCACTCTTTGTATTTCCAGCCTGGCTGAGCACATGACACTTGGGGGCCCACAAGTTTGCGAGCAGCTCTGGCTTTTCAGTGATTTGGCTTTCGAATGATTAGGCTTCTGAGTGATGGAGCTGGTGACTCTCGAGGGCTTGCCTGATGGGCAATTGCCATTGCTCGTGAAGTTGCAGCAGTACAGCCAGTTGTGCACTTGCGTCTCGACCCGTTCATCGGAGACGTGGAAGTAAATCTCTGCAGACACCCCAGCGAGAAGACCGGGGGGGTGATGACTCATCGCGGATGCTGTTTTGCCACACCGGTGCACAAGTCGACATCTCTACACTCTACCCTACACATGTACATAATGATGTCGCAATGTGAGAGCGTACACACATGTGTGTGCACACACACATAGTAGCTGCGTAGCAGTTTCGTAAGTGATGAGATGAGAGAGGGCAACGGGTCAGGACCAACAATATTTTATTAATACTTAAAAAACTAATCGACGATGGAAGGTGGAGGGTTCCCTCATAAACTGCTTTAATCAATAGAAGTAGAAACATTCTCGGAAAACGTAGACGTTTTATGTTAAAAGTAGAAAACAATTTATAACGCAGAGAACTTCAGGGCCTCTCAACAACTTGAGTTTGATTCTCAACACCTAGGTCTTTCGATTTGGATCCTCTACGCATTCCTCAATTGAGTACACCACATGCAGCAAGTTCTAGCGGTCGACCGATCGAACGTCAATGCATCGTAAGATCGTGATTTAAAGCGTTGCTTTAGGCTTATTGTCGCCAGGTTCGTCCTCTGGGTGTTCATTCGTACGGTTCGATCCGTTCGTACCATTCATCACTTCAGTGAAGCGAAAATTCCTTCCCATCAAACAATCGATGCACAGTAATATTTCTGTAAGGTCCAGGAAAGAGTCATATCAACAGATACTTTCTAGATATATCTCACTAAGCTAGCTCACCTGTTGGACTGCGAGGGATGATGTAAAACCCTGCAGCGCATGAACCACCAGGTGCTTTCAGAAGCTAAAAAGTCACACAGCAACAGGCTTAGGCAACTTCGACTTCGACACGGAGTCTGTGATGAGGTTGAATACACCAAGAAGTGACAGCCGCCCAAAGAGCTAAGTGTTTAACCTCGAGGTAAATGTTTAATCCCCTGCTCACGGGCTCCTTAGTGTTTTCCCAACAAAACTTTGTCCAGTCCGAGTCGGGGTAGCCAGCTGGCAGTGTATGTATTCGAGGGTCGCTTCAAGTCAATTTCCTCTAAAACCTCTAAAAGAATTCACGGACCCGACTTGTCACGATTCAGTACCGGTCTCATCACAACCCGCACCGCCGGAGCAGTGCTTCATTGTTCTTCGGACCAGAATCCCACGGAGCCGTTTCACTTCCTAGTGCCTTCGAGTCCACACGAGTCTTGCAAAACCTGAGGGCTGTGCCACTGAGGTGCGCACCGTCGACCGTTTGGTTGGCGGCCACCGAGGTGACCTGGGCCTGCCAGGGATTGGCCTGATTACGTAAGTGAGGCCATGACGTGTCGCCGGTGCCAGCTGTGATACCCGTGTCCATCAGCGCCTGCAATGGAAGTCAGGAGCCCATGAGACTGCAAGCAGACCTCACTACCTCGTAACAAAGACAAAGACAAAGACAACAGAAGATGCACTCTCACGTCTTTACAAGAGAAATCTAAATTTTAGAAAGCTGCTCCTGAGTTTCCAAACTCAAAAGTGTGTTGCCTCGTTGGTCCGTATCCAAACCACGCAAGTGAAGCGACGTCAGCACTGCAAAGCCCGAGTACAACATTTCACAGCTCAAGATGCTAACAGCATGACTAGGTGACAGCTCTGCAACAGGGAAAGATGATTGATGAGATGTACAGGATCAAGGTGCTAGCATGCTGGCATCCTGCCTAGCTTGGAGTAGAGTTCTAGAGCGATCGCGATGCATATGTCTCAGACGTAGCAGGTCTGCCAAAGGTCGATCATCGTTCATGGGTGAATATGCAGATAATCGCCGTAGAAGAAGGAACAATCAAAGACAAGGCAGTCTAGAAGCGTGCTCAGATAGAGCCGTGACAGGACATCATACTATTACAGCAGAAACAGTACTGTACTGTTAGTAGTAATGGGCCCTGCTTTATACGTCGCAAAAGCCCAGAGTTTAAAGGGTAAGGGGTACCTGTAGGGCATCCTTGTTACGAATGCCGCTGATGGCCGGAGTCACCATCGCCGTCTGGGAGAAGCGGCTCGCATCTCCTGATGTGTTAAAGGGTGCCGCTGCCAGCTGGTTCCACCGGATCTGGAGGTACGCGTCGTTGTACGTCGCGTTGTTCAGGTTCTGGTGGTCAAATGTGTGGTGGCCCAAAAAGAACTCCTGGCCGGCCGGACCAAAGGCGATTTCGTCGTACAGGCCGTCGTTCTTCCATAGGGCCGGGTCCCACCACGACAGGTCAGCACTCGCGTTGTACAGATCCTCTCCGGACCCTGCAGCGTGCAGCATTATCATTAGTCAACTGCCAGTTGACTACTGCCCAGTGGGCAGTACCGCCGAAGGGCGAAGGGTCTACCGCGAGGAGAACTTTCGGTAAATGATTGCAAACACCTCCGAGGTGTTATAGTCGAGTTGACTATAGAAAACCAATTTCATAATCATTCAGCACATGAAACGTACTGAGTCAAGCAAGCTCCTTGGAGAGACACATAAACCAGCAGTACCAGCAGTAACTCCTGCCAAGGGCCAAGCTTCCTTGGTCAAATGTGCTTACCGTCAACAGTGAGCATGCATCTGAAATACAAAACGGAAGTTGCTAAGTCAATGACACTATGAGTGTGAAGCATCAACAACATCAAGGTAGTGTACATAGCATGCCTATGAGATCACACACTGATCGTACACTAGCCATGGCAATCAGCTTCCTCAACCCAACAGTCAAACAATAATGTCAATCAGGCGTCTACAGCTTTCATCAGCACTTTCCTCAGCGTTCCGTATGCAATGCTTTATCAACAAGACCCTGATGCCGGCTGCGGTGCTCCAGTCATATAGAACAATCGATGATACTTGACACGTATCCTCAATCAATTGCAATAATCGGGTATTGTACAAATGTGCACGAACCTTGGCATTGTACACGGCCAGTCATGAGCATTTCTAATTCTGTTAATCAATACAGCTAGTACTGAATATATCCCATTCATAGCCAAATATGAGGTGCTGTAATACACTGGGCTAGAAACGCAAATAAACATTTTATCGAAAATACGAGTTGAACGTTGACACATTACACATCGTCAGGATGACACATAACAGGTCGACAGGAGGCCTGCAGTGAGAGGCAGACGTGTGTTCGCAGAGGCTAGGGGTGTAGAGCACACCGGGAGGCTTCTGGAAGAGCTGTGAAGTGGGGTCCGGGATGGGGCCATCGAAGGTTTCATAGAATTCTGCGGACGTACGCATCTGAGTTAGTGTCCATGCACATTACAACATCTGGAGAAAGGAATCATGCCGATTACTATTGACTAGCGTGCTGTCAGATTGATGAGTCAGTCAGTCAGTCAGTCAGTCAGTCAGTCAGTCATCTGCAACAAGATTGCAGTGAGCTGGCAACCTACAGGAGGGCCCTGGAAATTATGAAGATTCATTTGTGTGCTTCTCAAAGCACAGTGAACGATGCACTGATTTGTACTGCTTTGCTGGCAGCCAGCTAGGACCCTCCCTGTAATTGAAGTGAACCTTGGTTACGAATCAGTGACTATGGCCTTGCTACGATGTCATATATCTTAAACGTCACATACTGAGTTGCTCGGCAAGGAAGAGAGTACTGCTGCATGGCATGCAGCAGCAGGAAGTGTGTCATGAGTATTGCTGACGCTATATGGAAGACTTAGCACGGCAGACCATTAACTACCCAAGATGTGGTCAAGGATGAACGCAGATATGTCATCATGAGGTCAGTCGGAGCATTTCGGTGAGAGCAGAAGCAAGAGCAAGAACAAGGGCGAACGCATGTGCGAAAGCAAGGGCGAAAGCAAATTAAAGAGTGTGCAAGTGAAAGCAAGAGCTAGAGTGAGAGTGGGAGTGGGAGTGGGAGAGGAGAGACATATCAGAGAGGGCTTCAATCAGGTAAGGGCAACACTCACTTTCTGTTTGCGTTCTCTCGAGAATACCGGCATTGTTGTACACGAGCTCGTATTTGAAGCTGCTCCCAGGTGGCATCTTGCTTCGTGCGACAGGGGTGTGAGCAGCTAAGGCCTTGGCATCGGCCCTATCCATGCGATACTTCTGCGAGATGGAATGCCGACAAAGTTACCAAGCAGGTGTCGTACAATCCATGGTTTCATCACCTCATCAGTCGCACAGTCCTTCGCATAGCACCTGTCGTTGACGTTATCAATGCAAGGTAGCAGGTGAAGTGTACAAATTAAATTGCCATTGTGACGTGTTGAACATTTTACAATCCAGCTATATTTTACAATCCAGCTATATTTTCCGAATGCGAAAGACGCAAATTGCCAGGCCTGAATACATCTACATTGTTAATGTCATACCAGGTGTGTAAGGTGGCCAAGAGATACATCCCAACTTCTTTAGATCATGCAGGCTTGCACCATGTTGCAAGTGAGTTGTGCACGTAAGTCGGTAAGCACGTTTCATCCGAAGAGGACATGACAAAGAGGTAAACTCACACTTGACTGATTGTCAAGCTCGATTGACCAATAGATGGGGTATACTAAGACGAGGGAGAAGCATAGATGTGACTGTGTATCATATCTTATGGCGCTTTACACATGCGTAATCTCGAGGGGCGTCAATGAGATGTGAGCAGCCAAGAAACAGACAGAAAAAGACGTGCCCCTGCAAATCCATGACTAATTGAGGTGTACCTTTGTCTCATCGAAAGGCTCCTCGGTGGTCAGGAAAAGGTCGTCGATCTGAAAGACAAGGTCAGCAATGAGGGGGCTTTGTTGGAAGTAATTGTTGACATTATCATCATCATCACGACATGCACAGGCTGGATGATGCAGCTTTTGACAGTAAAAACTCTACTGCACTAGCTTGAATTGCACTCTTCGAGGCAGGGCTAGCCGGCTGGCAAACCTGTACGGAGAAGAGGCTATCTCTTTGACCCGGCAAGATTCCGTGTAAGCCCCAATTAATGAACAGGTGAGCTACCTGCACGCCAAGGCCAGAAAAAAGTGCAAAGCTGGCATCAACATAAATGACACCCCAACACTTTGGCTTGCAGTTCATATTCCTCCAAGGATTGCCGCCAAGGAGACAGAGCAGCCGTTGTTGCTACTGTACACATGAGACGGCCAAGTCGTGCTTGTTGCCGAGCAACAGCGAACACCTGTGGCAGGTGCACCTCGCATATATGCACCTACTTTACCTGAGTAGGTTAAACCTAAATTCGACCGGTCTTCAGTAGCATACAGGAAGCGACAAAATTATCATTGATACCGAGGTAACACCAGACTTGAGGCAAACGCAGCATATCAATGATTGCTGATATATCGGTGGCATCTACCTGAATCTAATAGATGGACATCAATTAAGAAACATCTCAAGACCGAGATCGATATTAATCTGTACCAAGGCGTCCACGTCTTAAACGACACGGCATCAACAACCACAGCTTCGGGTACCCTCATCCCATCTTCCTGTATCAATGGCCTGTGATTGATACAGCCATCTAGGTGGCATTGCACGGACACGTACCAGCAGGCAGTCTTCCTGTTTCGATGGCCTGTGATTAATCAATATTGACACAGCCATCTAGGTGGCATTGTCATTGTCCGGACACGCGTACGTACCAGCAGGCAGTCGCTGGCGAACACCGCACAGGGGAAGAAGGTAGTGAGCTGTTCGTGGCCGTCGGGGAATGTTGAGGCCACAGCCGCATAACTGTTGGGATAGTCTGGATTTGTGCATGTCAGCACCGGCTGCACCCACCGCAACAGGATCCCACGTTGGTCATTGATGCAGGCAAGGCATCGTCGCCAGGTGACCTTTATCAGACAATGAAGCCGAATTGTGCATATTGACTCAGTACTCGAGTGCTCAGAGTACAAACACCAGTCATCCACTACTCGGCATTCCAATCTCTGTCGCTGTTCCACTTGAACCAAAAGGGAGTGGTGCGCCTGCAATGGTCCGCCTTTCCATCAGCAAACAATTCCAAGTCATCAAAGTCATATCGCTCGTACAGCTGACACAGCTGACACAGAAATTGTGACCATGGCTGATGCACGTAAACATGCCGGGGTTTCAAGGGAAGCCTCATCGACTCTCCAAGCAGAGGCATACATGCAATCCGACATGAGTCATGACAAGAAACTTGAGACACAATAATTCAGAATCCCTTGTCAGACAGATGGATCTGCCCAGACAGACGGAGATTGACGGTGCCAGGCTTGCATGTACAAAGCGAGGACATCATATGGTGAGGTTACTGAATAGTACCTGTCATATGAGACTGAATTGAGACTAAACTAAGGATGTACGCATTGGGTCAAAGTTTTGATACACTGATAACTTAATGTATCCATCCATCCGGACATGCAAGGGCTTCGTCGATCGAGCGGAATCCAGCAGAACAGTCATTGTTTCAGTGTTCGTCAATGTAAACACGATATTACGTCATGCTCAACAAAAGTCTTTCTCTTTCTATTGTTCTTTGGTCCGTCTGCAGCCTACTTTGGTACGGGTGGTGTTCGTGATGACAGCTGGCGTCGTGTAGAGACCAGTCAGCGTCATTGCAGCTCCCGAACGCACGCCAGACGTTGTAAGGGGTGCGCTTGGATGGACAACTGCCTTGGCCACTGCTGGCGATATGCGCTCAGAGTTTGCGAGCGCAATCTGCGAATCAGCAGGACACATTCCTAGACAGGTCAGAATGTCATTGATGCCACCATGTGTTGCCTTCACCAATCAGATTGAAAGCCATACATGCCTCAGCGCAATCTGCGAATTGTCATATCAATCATGGTAACTGAAGATGACCACCATGTGTGGTCGTGTACCAATCGTATACCAATCGTTTATGCCTATGTAACCTCATTAGAAGTCTTGTAATTTAATCAGAAGTGCATCATTATAATCATGGCTACAATGAGATACCTGTTGAAAGCACTGAGCGCAATGATTATCAAGTTCGTTGATATGCGTGCGGTGGAACACAGCATCTGCCAATATCATCACCGACCGATCAATCGAACGCCTGATTGTCTACATGATAGCAGTCAGCTTCTTACAGCAGCATGCTAGCAGTCAGCATTTGTCTCATGCTGTAAACAGGCACACTATTTGCAGGCGTGTGTTTTGTTTGAAAAATTAGTTGATCGATCGTGATATACGGTTGCTTTGACCAAGAAAAGTGGAGTGTCCGGAGTGTACCCCTAGCCCAGGGGGACCGTCCGGAACGTCCTCAGCGACACTGGGCACATAAGGGCCCTCCAACACAGACCTGACGTTGAACTTGGCCTGCATTTGATCAAATGGTACCATTCAACAACGCTGTTAACCAATTTTCCGAATGAGGTACTCAAACATGATCAAATTGGCTGGAGAAAGGCTGCAGAAAGGCACATGCGATCCTATGGTCCGTTGTATCAGAACTTTAAGGTCTCTTGCACCTTGCAACCTGGCTTATTCTATTCGTTGTTTCTCGACGAATGTGACTCTGTAAGGCTTGGTGCAGCTCGGTAGGCTTTTTGAGAGGCGGAATGTCAGGAGGGCACCATGAACAGACCCATTTATATCTATAGATGTGTGCACGCACTGATTGCCGAAGATTATGATAGCATCTGATAAGATGTCTGAATTCTCTTGCGCTTTTTGCTGGATGTATGATATGTTCCATTTCCTGACATCTTTTATCGACGACTACAGCACATACATATGGCACGGTCGATCACCAAGCTCTGCATGCGACCCAACATGCGGCACAGCCAGAGGGGCAATGAAAGAAGCATTGTTAGAAACCCAGTACTAGTATTTGTACTCAGATGGTTATTAGTAGTAGATGACTCGTCCCACCTGATAGGCAATCATGTCGTTGATCTGGTCGACGTTCAAGATGCCGCCCCAAACAGATGTCACCGTCGAAGGAGAAATGACGATGAGCCCAAACTTGCCGCTGCCATCAGCATTGGTGAGAAACTGCGCATCCAAAGATTGAGTGGACCTATCACCGGTGAGGAATTGCATGGTCGATTATAAAGGAGATCAATCAATCGCGATTGCTGAGGAGCTGCATAACTGATTATTGAATGCATCGACACTTGGGAGGGTATGCTATGCTGTCGAAGAAGTGCTCAAACTTTCACTGGGTAAACAATTATTAAGTGGAATAATAGGGGAGGAAGTGCACAATCGATTGGTGAGTCAATTAGCCGATCGGTCAGGCAGTCAGATATCAGCCAATACCTCCGCTTCTTAAGAGCAATATCTTATGTTCTCGTTCGTGTTTGGAATATCGGACTGTCTGTCGGATGAACAGTCATGGACGATGTATCCATTCATCACATAGCTATGACCATGTAGCAAGCCGCGATTGAGAGTATTGAAGCCATTCACAAGCTCCAAGAATGAAGATAAACGAGAAGAGATATGCACAACAATGCACTTGCACAGGGGCATAATCATTCGCCATGGTAGCTTCGTGTGCTGTACGATGACATGGCAGAGCGACACTCAGGATGCATCACATAACATCATGCGACAGATCTTGGCTTTGAATTTTGATGAGACTTGGGGAGATCGATCAGAGCAAGTCGGTTAATGTTTAGGTACGATGCTCGAACAAATGGTGCAGTCATTGTAGCCTCCAGTTTACAATGACTGCTTTTTCTTGCTTGGTCTCCACATGTACAGGAAGCATCTGCTAACTGCATATTCTGCGGACGGTCGACCGAGATCGCGATCGAAATGATCAAAATCGCCACTAGTACTATCAGGACGAGCTCTCCTGTTAGTCCCACTATTTCGCACTTAAGCTCATCCAAAACATACACATGTTAATACAAGACGTGACAGACCTGTCCCTATGTAAGATAGTCGCAAGCGTTCCATGGCTGTGTGCACATAACGATGCCACAAAAAAATTCTTATCTCTCTTCCTTTCTCTCTCCCTTCTCCTGGTTACCGTGACCTGATTTGATGCTGCATATTGTTCCAAGCCCCACGGCATGCTTACATGATGGCCCAGCTGTGACTGGCTACTCTACGTAAAGAAAATTCAGACAGTAGTTTCTGCTGACAAAGTGAGTCGGAAATTTTGCACACCTGGGTCATATTTAATGTATTGAAGTCGCTCGCTTCCACTCGTTTCACTGTGTAAGGTATTCCGTATCCACGTAGTACGGTCTCTGTGGCACAAGCACAAGAGTATCGTACTTGTGCACTCAGTTTTTCTCATTGTTGTGAAAACTGAGTGCACACGCCAACACAAGAAAGAGCTCGGATTTCAGACAGACACAGCTTCGTATGACATGTTGTTGACTGTGGTGGATGTCCACCTTCGGATATTATTATATTAATAATAACAATATTGCAGCTACCACTGCGAGTCAGATACAACCTAAGAACTTTCATATGTTTGATGGGGAAAGGGGTCAAATGCGTGGAAACGATGTCACCGTCACAACTGAAATTATAGCTATATAATATATATGCATATATGCAGATATGTACACATATAGATATACACATATATCCTTAGCTGTTGATTTTTTTGCCTATGTGACTACTTCAAAATCGCAAAGCAGGTAGGTCTTGACATCAAGCCAGCAACCCTGCCTCAATTGGAGGGCAAACGCACTATATAGCCGATTGCAGCACGCGTGTGCAGACTTCAGCAGGAAGCCTTGTATTGACTTCGCGGCATGATATCATCGATGCATCGATGCAGGTTCGCAGCTCTATAGCTGCTAGTATGACATACTATTGCTCAACACCAATACATGTTTTATCACCATCATATGACTCGTATGTGCATCCGCATGCAGGGCTCATCATATACACACATATATTGATTACCATCATATGACTCGCATCGCGATATCGGGTACATCTGATCTGTTCTTCTTGCAAAGAAGAGTGCATGCATGTGTCAAAATATGTGGGACTATCAAGGTGGACAGGAGAGCTTTGCACATAACTGGTATCTCGCACATGTACATGGTGATCGCATACCGTTTCGTGCATCGATCAACTTGCATATGTAAAAGTACTGAACATACTGGCAGTACCGAGCTGTATAGCAGTGGTAGCCGTATCACAGTGTAATTGATACAAATGTAGTTCAAGCCGCATATATGCGAAACGCGTATGAACCTCAACCACAAGGGTCCCGCAACTGCTGGTTTTGATGCAAAAGAGGCAACCCTCTAACTCTCTGGGAAAAACGCACCTGTATGGTCAATCAGGGTCCAAACAGGAAGCGTGAGGATTAGGGCTTTCAGTTCAACTTTAAGAGACGTTGGCCGCTGCACAGGTGCCTCCGTTGCCTCGATTGATGCATTCTGGGGAGGGGCTGCTTCCGAGGGCATGGGTGCAGCTGCCTCATCTTCGGCAGGACTCGGGATTGGTGCCCCTGTAGCTTCTTCGGGGGGTTGGCTTGGTTCGATCTGGGGCGGGTCGGCAGTTGCCCAGACCAGAGGGGGGGGCCCAGGCGGGTCTGCCATGCTCGTAGGCTCGGTAGGGCTTTCTACTGGTGGCTGAGCTTGACTTGGTGGGACTGGGGCTGCGACTGGAGGTACTGGTGACGTCGCAGTAGGGCCTTCTGTTCCCTTTGTTTCCTGTTTTGGTGTTTTGACGGGTTTAGGTGGTTTGCCAGGCTTAATAGATTTTCCTTTGATCTCGCGGTCGTTTTGTGCCTCTGCTGATCCTTGTGCAATTGGCTCTCTGAGGTCCGTCATCCTTTGGGTGGCCACCATCCGGATTACCGGTGTGCATTCTGGCCCGGCAATATTGAAGACCATAACCGCGAGCAATACTCGCTTAAGAAAGCTCATAGCCATAAACTTGTGATCGACTGATTGGCTAGGAATGCGCGAAAAGGGTGCGCCACTCTGAGCAGTCAACTTGTTCAGTGCTGGTCAACTTGTCTAGAGCTTGTCTATAGATGTTTAGAGCATGCCATTACAAGACGGGTTCCGCGAAACAATCGCGCGGGAGGCTAGAAATCGCTCCAGAAGTTTCCTTTTGCGACGAACTAAATTTTGCAAATTGATAACGGCTCGCGACAAGATCGAGCTAATTCGCAATGCTAAGCATGTAGATGGTAACGCAAATGCGTGCTCGCGATGACAAGCAATTATCTAGGGACTACTAGAAAAGAAAAGGAATGAGACGATGCTATAAAAAGCGGCGAGGGCACAGATGAATATGTTATGCGCCTTTACATGCGACTTCAGATAGACACCATGTCTTGTCAACATGATCCGTACGAATGGCATACCATTACTAACTCCAAGTCTAAAGTCAAAGTCTGACCCTAACATTCTCAAATATTTTGTTAGGGCCTGTTGCATATACATTTCAGTCACAGACAATCATATAAAGGCTTGTGTATAAACTTTGAGAGTACCAACTGATGCTGCATGCAATTCACAACCATATACATGCTACACTTCGAAGTGCAAGCTTGGCCAACGGCCTGTACACATGTGCTGACTATCTTAATGGCCCAGTATACTAGTACCATCTGCCTATCATGCGATCATTAAAATTGACCTAACCACGCCAACTACTATATGAGTACAGGAAATTATGATCGATGATTGTGATCTCATGCAGCTAAAGCGAGCTCAAGCCCCAAGAGTTGGTTGCAAGGGAGAGTGCATTACCTTGACCGAGACCTTCCACTCAGCACATCATCGTTGCCAGAGGTACACCTTTGACAAACACTGAGTCCTCAAGGTCAATGCATCTCGTCGCTTGACACATGCAGATATCAACGAGACTCACACAAATATGTGTGTGTGTGTGCAAGTACTTGTAGAGATATCTTTACAAGTGTGTGTGTGTGTGTGTGTGTGTGTGTGTGTGTGTGTGTGTGTGTGTGTGTGTGTGTGTGTGTGTGTGTGTG
>JAULKR010201874.1:0-58159 GCA_032356305.1 Prasiola linearis | reverse complement strand
CGCCAGCGCCCCCGCCTGCAATATCGTGGTCCTCGGCAGCTCCACAGCCGCAGGTACCGGGCCTACGTCCACAGATAGCACCTGGGTAAATCGATTCACCCGCCAAATTCGGCAACGCAACTCCAACAATAGGGTCATCAATTTGGCGCGAGGAGGCTACACAACCTACCAACTGTTGCCGCACGGCACCGCTATTGATCCAGCAATTAGCCAATCCATTGATTCGGCACGAAACATCACAGCTGCACTAGCACTCAACCCTACGCTCATCATCATCAATTTGCCGAGCAATGATGCCGCAAATGGCTATGGTGTCGCTCAGCAAATCGCCAACTACGACGCCATGCTTGCGGCCGCAACCGCTCAGGGAGTTCCCGTACTGCTTAGCAGCCCGCAGCCTCGCAATTTTAGTGCAGCCAATCGCAGCATTCAAACCGACCTACTACTCGCCATGAATGATAAGTACGGCGATAATGTGCTCGATTACTGGACGCCCTTCGTAGATACCCAGGCAGGCCTACTCGTTCAATTTGATGCTGGAGACGGTGTACATCTCAACAACTATGCGCACGGTATTCTCGCACGCGAAACATTCCGTGCCTTTGATCTTGAGTACGGCCAGTGTCTGGGTGTATTGATTGGGACGCGCGATTGGGCGGCAGAAAATGCAGTTAAATTTTCGGTCTATCCCAATCCAGTATCCGCTGCGGCGGCAATACAAGTCAAACTGGCCCAGGAATTTAGCGGCAGTATGCGGTACAATTGCTTCGACCTTGCCGGCAAATTGATTCACGCCGAAAGCGGACAGTCAACTGTCTCAGGCGCTCAGGATCTTCGAGTTGCGCTACCTCATTTGCCCACGGGCAGCTATGTATTGGAGTTGCTGCTTCAAGACGATGCAGGCATGCGCAGTAGAGGCTCTGCAATCTTTGAGGTTGTGCGATAAGAGCGCAGCAGGGTGAGATTCAATCGGCTTATCGCTTAAATAATTTGTTTCTTGGTGCTGTTTCACTCACAGCATACGGCCATGATCAATCTCCTCAAACGCTTAGGCGCCAAAGTTACGGGCAAGCGCAAAAACCGAGAATGGGAGCTACGCAGCGCTAGAGATGACCGATCGATAAGCTACCTCATCAAAACCTACGTCCACGCTGAGGCCACTTGCATTGATGTAGGAGCTAACATCGGGCAATTTCATGAGCAAATCGTTCGGCACCTCAAAAACGCTCAACACATTGCCTTCGAGCCACTCCCAAATAATGTGGCCATCCTCGAAAGCAAATACCCTTCACTCGAGGTAAGAGCCATGGCCCTGAGCGACACCAGCGGCGAAGCTCAATTTAATCACGTGGTGGGCCGCGATGCCTGGAGCGGGCTAGAAGTACAAGACTACCCTTTCGATCACCAAGTAGAGAAAGTAACGGTCAAGCTATCAACACTCGATATTGAGTTAGCTAACTTAAAGCGTGTTGAATTTATTAAAATTGATGTTGAAGGAGCTGAATATCGCGTACTGAAAGGCGGCATGCAAGCTATTCAAAGACTCAAGCCAATTATCCTCTTCGAGCTCGCAGAGATTCACATCGCCCACTATTCTCATAGTGCTCTCGATATTTTTAACCTATTTAATGATAAGCTAAGGATGAATCTCTACGATTTAGCATTAAATCCGCTCAATGATATCGACACTTTCTTAGCTACCATCGATGCCGCTTCAGCCTCAAATTACGACCGTCACGCGCAGACCAATTTCGTAGCATCTTACGAACCGCTTACTTAACGACTGACTACTGCTCCAAGATCATTGGCACATCGCCATCAGAAATAATCACTTTCGCATTATTAGAAGTTGCTTCCGTACCTGCCTTTAACGCTTCTCAGCTCACAGCCTTAGCACACCTAACGGTGCACTAAATTTTGGTTGCCGTGTTGTTGAATGTGCATGCAGCCTAGTTCCCGCTACATTCTTCACGTCGATATGGATGCATTTTATGCATCCGTTGAGCAGCGCGACAACCCTGAATTGCGTGGCAAACCGGTTGCCGTTGGTGGCAGCAGCGAGCGTGGGGTAGTGGCCGCGGCCAGCTATGAGGCACGGGCTTTTCGGGTGCACTCCGCGCTTTCTAGTCGGATTGCGGCGGGGCGGTGTCCTAACTTGGTGTTCGTGAAGCCTCGCTATGCCGTTTACAAGTCGGTGAGCAACCAGGTGCGAGAAGTCTTTCAGCGTTACACCAGCATCATCGAGCCGTTAAGTCTGGATGAGGCCTACCTGGATATTTCAGCTTTCGCCAAAACCTGGAACGACGCCATCGAGATTGCCAGGAATATCAAACGAGACATCAGACAAGAAACCAAGCTCAATGCCACGGCGGGTGTAGCTGCCAGCAAATTCCTGGCTAAACTAGCGTCTGGGATGAATAAGCCAGATGGCTTGACAGTCATCACCCCCGCTGAAGCACCCGCTATTTTGGCCGCGCTTCCGATTGGTAAGTTTCACGGAATTGGTCCGGCAACGGCTACCAAGATGAATGAGATTGGCGTGTATACCGGCGGTGATTTGGCTGGTTTTGACGTAAGTCGCCTTATACAGCGATTTGGCAAACGAGGCGCGCACTTTCATCGCATTGCCAATAATATCGATGATAGGCCAGTGCGCCCCAATCGCATCCGTAAGTCTATCTCTGCCGAACGCACTTTCGAGTCAAATTTCACAACTGTAGACCAACTCATTGAGCAGCTGCCTCCGCTCGTTGATAAAGTATTTGCCAGCCTTGAAAAATTAGGAAGGGCTGCTACAGGTGTGGTCGTAAAAGTGAAATTTAGTGATCATAATTATATCACACGCCAGTTAACGCTGCGTGGTACTCTTACCTCACCACAGCAACTTCAAGAAACTGCTGTGCGAATTTTGCGAGAAAAAGTTGTGCTTAAGCTACCCGTCCGCCTACTCGGAGTGGGCGTAACAAATCTCGCCCCAGATGACGATGATGAAGTGAAAGAAGGAGAAACGTTGAGGCTTTTTTGAGTTAGAAGGGACTCACTCAGGTGCTTCAATAATTTTGCCACCAGCTACCGCGTATGTTTTCTCATCACGTGCTATCCACTGCACCTCGCTTACGTTAGCATCGCCGATTTCTTCTCCTAGGCCATTCTCGGCATCCCATAAGTGGAACTTCCAGGCGTGAGCGATGGGTACGCCATCAATTTTTCGATAGTCTGAATACACAATGGCGTGAGGCTCGGCTTCGGCTTGGGCGTCTTTATCTTTGCCGTAGGTGACGATGTAAGCCAAGCCATCAAGCAGGCCATCACTATTGGCGAACGCAATGTAATAGTCATCAGGGGCATCACCGGTACCAGCTTCAAACGTCAACTTCGCGCCTTGTTGGGGGATATCAGTAGCCCAACCGTAATCTTGCATAGGCGACCATCGCGTACCCGCATCTGCGAGCTTAAATGGTGCAGCTGCGAAGTATGGCCAAGTAAAAGCTGCAAAGCGTGCGCGCTTCCATGTTGCAGTAGCAGGCAAAAGTGCTACCTGCTCACCATTAAATCTGAGGCTGGCGCCATCGCTATCGCGAGTCATGTTGATGCGACTAGTAGTAGCATCATGAGTTATCCTGCCCTTGAAGCGCTGAGTCCCGTAAAAATTGAGCTCCATCTGATAGCTCAAATCCTTTCCAACAGGAATCAAACTAGCGTGCGCGCGATATGTCTCGGCGATAGGATCAGGCAAGTGGGGAGCCGCTTGCATGGACACATACTCAGCTTCTGCGGCCTCTTTTTCAGGTGCAGCTACCTCGCCACCGCAAGCGGCCCAAACGAGCATAAAGAATGTTGAAGCCAATAAGTATCTGAGTGCGTGCATCATGTAAATTGAATGCACAAAGTAGCAGAGGTATACACTACAACAATCTTAAGAAAAGAAATCTGGCGGTGACGGTCAGCTGCACCTTTGGCCGGTAGACCGGAAGCTGACCGTCACCGCCAGATTTCTAAACAACACATATCTCCTAAATCTCGAGATATTTAACGGGCTTACTCAATAACCAGACGCTCAGGGCGCAAACCCGTGTCTGGCATCGCGAGCACGTAAATACCGCTACGCAGCGAACGCAAATTCACTGGAACTTCATTCCAACCTTCGTTGAATCTCACGCTTGTGCGAAGTACCTCACGACCAAGCAAATCTGAAATGATCAAAGGAACTTCTGCATCTCCCGAAGATTCGTAGCGAAGCACCACGCGATCACCTTGCTCTGCAGGGTTGGGAGCGATATTCATGCGAATAGCTGCACGCGCTGTAAAAGTTAGATTGAGAAAAACCTCGTCATCTTCCTTAGCCGATATGCCCGTGCCGTTGCCTGGAGTAGAGTCTGTGTCTGTCTCATTCGCAGCAAGCACTTCAGCATAGACTGGGTAGCCAGTGTTAGAGAGACTGAAGTAGTTGATCACCAAATTAGCCGTAGCACCGGGAGCAAGCGAACCAACATTCCACTGGTTAATTGTGGCTCCGAAAAGAGACAATGTACCCTGCGATGCAACGAACTCATTCCCACCAGTATACACTGTATTAGCAGGAAGTGGTGCATCCACGATTACACCTGTTGCAGTGTCTACGCCCGTATTAGTAAGCGTAAACATGACACTCGTTACCGTGTAAATCTGTGGAGCTGTGCTGCTGCTAAAGGCAACTAACTTAAGATCAATCGACTTGGTACTAGTAGGCGGCGTAGGTGTGCTACAGCCAACAGTTATTGCTGGCACAGCAAGCGTATCGCTGCAAGTTGAATCAGCGGCATCAGTAAGGATGATAGTGAGACCAGTAGCGGCCGCAATCGTGCCTCCTTGCACCACTAGCGGTGTTCCGTAATCGCCTGACATGACAATGCTGCCAACGGTGGCCGTGTAGCTACCATTAGCGGCACTATTGTCTACTAGAATAGTTGCCGCGTAAGTATCATCAGCTGCACTTGGCGTACCCTGATCATCGCAATCCACGCTAAGCACACTAGCTACTAGTGTACAAGGCTGCACCGAGCTTGCTTCGATGACGAAAGGCACAGAAATCGTATTGTTGAGTTCACTTGCTTCTACAACTTGCCCGTTAGCATCTGCAAACAGAATCAGGAAGTAGTTGCCCGGAGCGAGCCCAGTCGGGATAGAAACCCCCACCACGCCGGTGGCCGTCTGGAAAGGCTGAAAGTTGCTGCTGAGTACAGTACCGTTCTGCAAATCGTCTAGACTTATCACGTTGTCTGTTGATAGGTAAGCCTGGACAAGGAAATTCTGACCTACTGATCCGGCTCCGAGATTTACAAGATCGAAAGTGTAATCAAGTTGCTCGCCTACAGTGATGGTGTCATTCACAAGGGCAAGTTTCTGTAAGGTGAGGTCGGGCACAAATCCGCCATTTACCAGGGTAGTTGCCTCATCATCCTCAAAAGCAGTAGGAGGATTTCCGTTACCTGGAGTTGAGTCTACATCATCTTCGTTAGCTGCAAGCACTTGTATGTAACTGCCGCTTACTGGCTGAGCGAGTACATAGTAATTAATTGTAATGCTCGCAGTATCGCCAGCAGCTATTGTACCTACTGCCCACTCACCGATAGGTGCGCTATAAGTATTAAAAGTACCCTGGCTTACCGTGGCCTCATTACCACCTTCGTATACCAAGTTGGCTGGCTTAGGAAGGTCAACTACAACTCCTGTAGCTACTGCCGGACCTGCATTGGTAACCAAAGCAGTAACTGAGAAAAGTGTGTACTGAAGTGGATCAGCCACACTTCGCGAAATAGATACCGATAGATCAATCGAATCACCAACTGGGGTGATAATTGAATCAGCAATCGTGAAAGGAACTGAAATCAGGTTGTTGAGCTCGCTAATTTCTACGACGTTATTATTAGCATCTGCAAACAGAATAAGATTGTACGCTCCTGGTGCTAGACCTGTGGGAATAGAAACACCAACTACACCTGCTGAAATCTGAAGCGGCTGGATGTTGCTAGTGAGTACTGTACCATTTTGAAGATCGTCGAGGCTGATTGAATCGTCTACGCTGAGGTAGGCTTGAACGAGGAAGTCTTGAGAAATAGAACCCGACCCAAGATTAATAATATCGAAGGTGTAGTCTAGTTGCTCCCCAACACTAATGGTGGTCTCAAGCAAGGCGAGGTTGGCCAGGGTAAGGTCTGGCACAAAGCCATTATTGATGAGCGTTGTTGCCTCATCGTCTTCAAATGCAGTAGGCGGCGTGCCGTTACCTGGAGTTGAATCTGTATCTGGCTCGTTGGCGGCAACTACTTGCACATAGCTCCCTGATACCGGCTGCGTCTGTACTATGTAGTTAATGGTAAGGGTAGCAGTATCGCCGGCGGCAAGGCTATCTACGGTCCAAGTACCAGGAGTGGCGCTAGCGAAGTCGAAGCTACCTGCACTTGCGAGAGCTTCATTGCCTACTTGGTAGCTAACGCTGGCAGGCTTCGGTAAGTCAAGTACCACGCCTGTCGCTAATCCAGGCCCTGCGTTTGTTATGCTTGCCAACACTGAATAGCTGGTGCCTTGCGTAGGATCAGTTACTGTTTGCGCGATAGCTACCGAAAGGTCGATGCTATCGTTGGTAGGCGGCGCTACGGGTGCAACAATCGTGAAAGGAACAGACGTGATGTTATTGAACTCGTTCGATTCTACAACTTGTCCATTTGCATCTGCGAACAGCAGCAAAAAGTAGTTGCCCGGCGCAAGTCCGGTAGGGATAGAGATGCCCGCGATATCTGTTGCAATTTGATTAGACTGAAAGTTGCTCGTAAGCACAGTTCCATTTTGTAAATCATCGAGACTAATGCTGTTATCTACAGAGAGATAAGACTGGATAAGAAAGCTCTGGCCCACAGACCCTGCGCCCAAATTAATCAGATCAAAGGTGTAGTCAAGTTGCTCCCCAACTTCAATGGTATCTGGCGTGAGTGTAAGGTTGCCAAGTGTAAGGTCTGGCACAAAGCCACCGTTGATCAGCGTGCTGGCCTCATCATCTTCAAAGGTGGCTGGTGGCATGCCGTTGCCCGGCGTAGAGTCAGTATCTACCTGATCGCTAGCAGTCACTTGCGCGTACACACCGGGAGTAGATGGTTCGAGCAAGAAATAATTGAGTACAATCGTAGCACTATCACCTGCATTTAGCGTGGGAATAGTCCAGTTGCTGTTGTTATATGGCTCGAAAGTGCCAATTGAAGCCGCAAATTCATTACCTGATTCATATACCACACCATTAGGCAATGGTATTTGAACGACAACATTAGTTGCACTATCGGGGCCAGCATTATTGATGGTGGTCGTAACGGCGTATAAGGTGTACTGCGCAGGCGTATTCGCTTGTTGCAGAATGGATAAGGAGAGGTCTGCCTGTGCGTGTAAGCCACTTGCAAACAGCAGTAGCACGACATTAAGCAACAGTCCTTTCAAAGGAGTAAAATTTTGCATATCAGAGGTTTCGGGTTATCAGCCGGCGAAACTAAGTCGCATGCTTCCCGAGAGGTCGTTTTGCCGCTATTTATACCGATAAGTGGGCGTAAACAAGATGTGAATAAACCCGAAATACTATTTTTCTGCTACAAATCTAAGCGCCACACGACCCGATAAATCGCGCAACAATAGCCTGTCGCCACGCACATCAAATCGCTTGGCGATATTTAGTGCCGCCATATAGTCCAGAGTTGGCTGCAAAGGCTCACAACTAGCCACCGTACTGGTGAATTCGGCCATGCTAAAATCGCCTCCTCTACTCACCGCCCCGTTGCCCATAAATTGATTGCAACCATCGCTTCCGCTTATTTTCCCACTGTCAAAGTCAATGCTAAGCGTCGGTGTGGTGTGGTTGGGGTGCGTCACATAATTCTGCCCGTTGAGCTGAAGCAGCACGAATTTTTTGCTCAAGGCAAAACGCACGTCGGGCGTCCTATTGATAAGCTCTACTAAAGTGTAGCTAGTATCATCTGTATTTTGCAAACGCACGTGATATAAATAGCCTGGCTCGTAATTAAGCCCTGCGATAGCATAGGGAAATTGCTCCCAAGCCCCTGCGGTAAGCGTATCATTTTGTTGTACTTGAAAGCATGCGGTGCCAGGATTTTCGGTACACGCCACTCTTTCGCCAGCTAGCCAGTATCGCGTCACCAATTCTTGCTGTTGACTTGCCTCGGGCGTCTCGGTAGTACAGTTACTTAAGCTTACGCTAAAACCACAGAGCAACCAGAAAAGCGAGGCATACAATTTCATCCGACAAACATAAGATTTCATTATCCTTACTGCCATGCAGCTAGCCTATGTGTCCTTGTTGGTAGAAGATTACGATGAGGCCATTGCTTGGCTTACCCATTGCCTAGACTTTAAATTAGTAGAAGATACTCCGCTTGAAGGCAAGCGTTGGATCATCATGCAGCCCCAAGGCGGCGGCTGCAGCTTCGTACTGGGCAAAGCAAAAAATACAAGGCAGCGCATTGGCGTAGGCAATCAATTTGCAGGCCGTGTAGGCTTTTTCCTGCACACCCCCAACTTCGAAGCCGCCCATCAGCGCCTCCTGGCCAATAACGTACGCATCCACCGCGAGCCCAGTCACCACCCCTACGGACAAGTACTAGTATTCCGAGACATGTGGGGCAACCTGTGGGATCTGATACAGCCAAAGGCTGAGTGAATTTTCAATTTTCAATGAAACCACCCCACGCGGCAGCAATGTCATCCCTTTCAGGCCCACCCCACGCGGCAGCGATGTCATCTCATTCAGGCCCACCCCACCCGGCAGCGATGTCATCCCATTCAGGCCCACCCCACGCGGTAGCGCATTGAAAATTAGAACCTGATAACTCCTCGCCTACCGCCCCAGCAGCTTCATCATCCTCTTATCCCCCTGTTGCTCGGCCTGAAGTATAGCGGTCCAATCATCAGTAGTCGTTTCCCTAGAGCTACTACGCTTCGAGCTTGACCTACTGCCCATACCATTATTGCTCTGAGACTCAGTTACTTTGCTGTTCCATTTCTCAGTTTTGGTGAGGCTACGCTTGACGTTGGCGCCTGCGGCTACTAAGCGTTTCACTACATCATAAGCACTGCTTTCTACGGCTACTATGAGCGGTGTGGCGTCAGCGTACGTCCAGCAAATTGGACCGCTTTCGGCTTCGCACTTGCTCACGGCATAGTAAGCCTGGGCGTCAATTTTAGCTCCGTGCTTGATTAGCAAATCGGCCATTTCACCATTTTTCGTCAACGCAGCCATGTGCAAATTGCCGAATCCTTTTTCAGTAGTTGAGTTTACATCAGCACCTTTTTCAAGCAGTAAATTAGCCGCCTTTATATTACCTTTAGATACCGCGATGTATAACGGATATTCTTGATTGTAGCCTGCGTCATTTGGATCAGCACCTTCACTCAGAAAGCGTGCAATGTCATCCACGTCTCCTTCGCTTACCGCTTTAGCTAGAGGCGTGCGCTTAGCTAAATTAAAGCCCTTATAACCAGTATAATCACTGTGATGATCGTGACCGCCGGAGTGGCCGTGGCCATGCTCATTTGAATTGAAGCGATGGTTGAGTTGTTGCATACTTTGCTGACGCCGTTGAGTAGCTTCCTGTAGGCGCATTCTTGCCTCTTGCAGCTCAATCTCTGAACTTTGTAGAGCCTCTTCTACATCCTGCATCCAGCGGGCAGTGTCTAAGTTAAAGCGAAGGTTTTCAGTCTCTCGCGCAGCGATTTCAAGACTCCGTTCCACGATTTGGTTGATGTTATTCATATTTCTAAATCTGCCATAATCTTGGCTTCGCTGCCAACTTTCAGGAAGTTGCTCAGGGTCTGCACCCAACTTTACAGCTAGCGCAAATTCATCTTCCATCATAGCGTAATCCTTTGCGCTACGGCCTGTAGCATCGCGAATATCTGTCGACGCGTTCGCGTCAAGTAGTTGTTGTACTACACCTGCGTGGCCTTCACTGGTAGCAAACATGAGGGCGGTACGGCCAGCCTGATCCGTCACATTTACATTGGCCTGCTGCGCGATGAGGTAAGCTACAATGTGGGTATTGCCCTCTTCGGATGCCGTAATAATTGGGGCTAGGCTTTCGCCAAAACCATTCACATCAGCACCAGCCTCTACAAGCCGCTTGAGGCAACGCAAGTGCCCTTCGCTTGCAGCCATAGTGGCGGCAGTTGGGGCGGTTGCAGCTAAGTAGAGATTTGGCTTCGCGCCTTTACGCAATAGCAAATCCAATACCTCATAAGAGTCTTCGTCGGCAGCTTCAATAAGGGCTGTCCAGCCCACAGTCATCAAATTTACATCGGCGCCCTTTTCGATCAGGTAGTCGGCTATGGCAACTGCATTGTTGCTAGCGGCTGCGATAAGTGGCGTGTATCCATCAGTGCCGATAGCATTTACATCAGCGCCTTCACTCACTAAGCGGCGCACTGTTTCTAGATCTCCTTCATAGCAGGCTCGAATTAAAGTTTGTAGGTATTCCGTGCTATTACCTAATCTTTGTCCATCTATTTTTAGATTTCTGCGCACAGATAATTGCTCAATCGGAAAGATCTTCTTGATTTCGAGCGGCTTGGGTAAATCAATAGCAAAAGCTGCTTCCACCATTTTATGCTTTTGAGTAGCAATAGGCAGATAATTAGGTTTGACAGCTACTGGGCTAGCCACCTCACAGCCTGGAGCGGCCAATGCCATTTCAGTATCCATTGCGGTAGCGGATTGGCTACTAGCTATAAGGCTAAGTCCGATCGCTGTGGAGAGTATGAGAGCAGTCGCAAAGCCTTCCCTAAATGTACCAATTCCGGCTTGCGAACTAAAGAGGCGTTTTACACGCATCGTAAAGCTAGATGCACCTCGGTCGCGATTTTTGCCAGTGAAGGCGATTGCCAGCGCTGAATCATGTTGGGTGTTGTTTTGGCGTAAGCCGCTAGCAAAATCACTAACGCTAAGCAATGTCTTTGCATAGGGTAGGGCTTGTCCGGTTGCAGCTATGGCTAGGTCGTCGCAACAGTGCTCACGTTCGTCGTCAATGCGACTACTCATCCACCAAATGCCAGGATGAAAAAAGAATACATTGGTCAGCAGAGTTTGAGCCAAATTGACGGCAAAATCATCTCTACGCACGTGAGCCAATTCGTGGGCTAGTACAGCGTATAACTCGCTTTCGGTAAGCTTAGTGAGCATGGCTTGCGGTACCAGTATCACAGGCTTTAGCCAGCCAATTACCATGGGAGTTGTGGCCCTGGCGGAAGTACGATAACTCACTTTTCGTTGTATGCGCAGCTTCTCTTCAAGTTGCTGGACTTTGCCTGACCAAGCCTCGGGCAGTGCACGTGTTCCATAATGGCGCATGCGCTGTACAAAGGCTAATTGACCCAACCAGCGCAGCTGCAGCACTAAAATGCCCAGCAACCAAAGCGTTACGAGTAAGGGCAGATGACGCTGGTAATAATTTTTTAAGCTGGTTATAAAGCCAGCCTCTATAGTCGGAATATTGCTCGCTTGGCTTGAAGCCTCCACCTGCACAGGTGCTGGATTGCTACCTATCGTCGTGATATTAGTGGCAGCGGTTGTAGCATCGCTGGCGGCTGAAGTATAGGCGCTAATTATTTGAGTTGCAGCTGATTGTTGGTATTGCACGTAGCATGTAGTGCCTGCCGTGAGGAAAAACCCAGCAAACAGACCCACTGCAATAGTGTAGCGTGCTTGTGCAGAATAGCTGCGCAAGGCTACCAGTACAACGCCGAGCAAAATAGCGAATGCCGCGCCTTGCCAAAGGCTATGGAGTAAGGTCCATCCCAGGGCCTGAGTTAGCTGCGGGCTTAAGAGGTGATCTAACATTATTGAGGATTTTGGGAGTTTTCGAGACTGGCGAGAAATGCCTTGAGTTCGCTGATTTCGCTTGGGCTCGGCGTATGCTTACCGAGTGCGCGCATCACCATGGTTTTGGCTGACCCGGAGAAGGTCTTGTCAAGAAAAGTGTCGAGCAATGTATCCTGAGTGGCTTCCTGTGCAATAGCAGCAGTATAAATATGTTTGCGACCTTCGGCTACCCGTGTGAGTAGGCCGCGCTCATACATCACTTGCATCGTTTTGAGTACGGTGGTATACACTACGGGCTTATCGGATTCGAGTGATTCGTGCACTTGCTTTACGCTGAGTGCGCCGTGTTGCCACAGCAGTTGGAGCACCGCGAGTTCAGCGGCAGTAGGCGGTAAATTTTGGCTAGACTTAGGCATAGATCTACGATATTTCTCGTACAAACCTACGAGACAGATCGTAGATGTGCAACTTTAACTACGATTATTTTCGTAGGTGATGGTTTAGGGCTGTGTAGCTTCGGCCCTAAAGCTGCATTCATGAAAATAGCCACCTACAACGTCAATGGAATACGTGCCGCACTGAGTAAGGGCCTCTTGGAGTGGGTGGCACGGGGCAATTATGATGTTATCTGCTTACAAGAAGTAAAGGCCAACGAGGAGCAAGTTGAGTTGGAGGGCTTTACAGACTTGGGCTACGAGTGGGCTTGGCGTGGCGCGGAAAAGAAGGGCTATTCCGGCGTCGCTACATTCTGGAAAAAGGGGTTGCATTGTACTGAAGTGAATGCAGCTACTTGTTTCACGGCGCACGATGAGTTGCATCCGCTACCAAGCGAAGGGCGCATACTCAGAAACGATTTTGCGGCCAGTGCAGATATGCCGGCGTTCTCCGTTGTCAATATCTACTTCCCTTCTGGCTCTAGTGGAGATGCAAGACAGGCGAGCAAAATGGACTTTTTGCATGAGCTTGGCCAGTACTTAGCGTGCATTCGGGCGCAGCAGCCCAATATCATTGTAGTGGGTGATTACAATATCGCACACACTCCGATGGACATTCACAATCCGAAGTCAAACAAAAATTCTGCTGGCTTTCTCCCTGATGAGCGAGCTTGGCTAAGCGGCTTTTTGGCGGGCGGCATGGTAGATGCATTTCGAGCCTTGCATCCTAACGTACAGGAATATTCTTGGTGGAGTTTTCGCGGAGGCGCACGTGCCAATAACAAAGGCTGGCGTATTGACTATCAAATGCTAAGCGAAACTTTGCGTCCATATTTGTGCAAGGCGTATCATTTGCCGGATGATAAGCATTCTGATCACTGCGCTGTGGTAGTTGAGTATAACAATTTTCAATTATAAATTTTCAATTATCAATGCGCTGCCGCGTGGGATTTGCTAGGAGATTATGACATTGCTGCCGCGTGAGATATGCATAGAATTATAATTTGTGCATATTTAAAAGATTATACTCATTCGCCCTTTAATCTCAGTCCCAAAACACTTCCTCTAAATCCACATGCACTTGAGGTAGCACTTCACTAGCTATCCTCCTATCACCACGAATGCGAGGTGCCAAACCCACATAAATACTATCGCGCAGTACATAGCGCAGCAAGGTCTCTTCTAGCGGATCAATGATCCAGTATTCTCCCACGCCAGCCTCCTCATATAACTTAAATTTTTCTCCGAGCTCGCGCTTTGAATTACCGGGACTTACAATTTCTATTACCCAATCTGGCGCCCCCGTACAGCCTTGTTCAGTCAGCTTTGCTGAGTCGCATACCACGCACAAGTCTGGCTGCACTACGGATTCACCACCACTACTCTTTGGCAGTCGCACATCAAACGGTGCGGCAAATAGCTGACAGCGTGTATCTTTTAATGTATTCCCTAATAATAGCGAGAGATTCATCGAAATTCGCTGATGCTTGCGGTTTGGTGTTGGACTCAAACGCGCCACCCAGCCACGAAGCAGTTCTACTCGCTCCTGAAACTTCCATGTGAGGTAATCGGTGTAGGTATACTGGCGCGTCAAATCCAAATCATCAAAATTTTCAACCTTCATGGTTGCTAAGATATAGTGTAGGTGCTAGGTTAGCCGCCGCAATTGAATTCCCACCAACTCTAGCGTTCGAGCTAGATTTCAGCAAATTGCAAAAAGCAGTATACCTCATCGAACCTACTTCAGCATTTTGCGCTTTTGCTTTTTACAGCCTGTACCAACTACTCCCTACACCCAAATCTGACCACTATGGCAGCACCGGCCCCTACTAACAAACCTCGCGTAATCAAGGATTACGACAAGCTCGCCGATGAGGTCGTAGAGCAAATCAAGTTGGAATATCCACGCGGATTTGAGGACAATCTCGTGAAATTCACCAATGCCGCCGGCGACCAAGTTTCAGCACTTCCATTCGAAACCGAAGATCGCTATTACCTCGTACGCATGACCGTCAAGCAGGCCATCGCAATTATCGCCAAGGACGAGGATTACGATGAGCATGGCAACCTCAAGGCCAGAGCTAAGCGCGTATACACCGATCGTTACAGTGACGATGATGATGACGACGATGAGGATTCTGACTCACTCATCAACTCCGCCGAATTTGATCTCGACGTAGGTGACGCAGATCTAGACGATGATGACGAGTTGGGCAACACCAAGCAAGATGGCACCGTAGGCCTTGACGGCATCGATGTAGTCGATCCTGGTACTGTCTAGTTAGCGAACATAGCTATCCCTACTTCTTGTAGAGAGCTGCCGCAACATCCCAGAGTGCGTCATCTTCAGGCAGAGGCGCTTCTAAGTGCACGCGCTCGCCACTCACCGGATGCTCTATGCCTAAGCGAAAGCTGTGCAGGTAAATACTACGATTTGCATTGCTGCGACGAGCACCATATTTCACATCCCCGTGTATCGGCATGCCAATAGCGGCCAGTTGTGTCCTTACCTGATGCGGCCTTCCAGTACTGAGTTGTACCTCCAAAATGCGGTACCGGTCGGTAGTGCCCACTGTTTTCCACTCAAGACTCGAAAGCTTAGCGTCATCTGTTTCCTCGTCTGATACTTGTGCCTTGTTGTTGCGGCCGTCGTGGGTGAGGTGATGCACAAGCTCGCCTTCTGGTGCCGTAGGCTCGCCCTCTACAATAGCGATATAAGTCCGATGGGCTGTGCCATCCGCAAACTGTTTTTGCAGCTTACCAGCTTTCGCTTTGTGGCGTCCAAAAAGTACCAATCCGCTGGCCGGCTGGTCAATCCTGTGTAGCAGGTAAAGGTCGCGTTTTGCGTAAGCGCTAGCCAACTTTTGTAAGCTTGCCTGGTCGCTTTTCGCCGTCTGTACCGCCAGTGCTGCAGGCTTATTAAAGGCAAGCAACTGCGAGCTTTTGTGTACTACCCAGGCACCGATTCCGCTTGGCGGCTTCTTAGGTTCTGGCTTCGAAAATCCCTTCATTTCTTCTTTCGCTTAACTTCAATTACTTCAGCCTCTACATCAATGATGTTATCACTTTGCCGCTGACGCAAATCTTGCTGCTTTGTCTTGCTTGTACCACCCTGACTGCGCAAAAACATCCAGATTCCGCCGAGTACCAGTATCCAAAACAGCAGTTTTATCATGGCGCAAAAGTACACAGGCTAGCGCGGCGGCGAAGTTTTTGCTAACTTGAGGGTACATATACTTGCTTATGCGCCAATTCTTCTTTTTTTTAGCACTCGTTTTTGCAACAGCAGCCACTACCAGCGCGACCTTTGCGGCGAGTACTGCCCTGTCTATTTCGCTTCCGCAAAACCAGCCAGCAGTTGATGCAGCAGACCATGACTTTCCGATATTCGGCAAGAAGAATAAAACTTCTAATAAAAAGCAACGAAAATTTGCTACCAAGCGCTCCCGACGCAACGGGAAGTTTGTAATGAAAACCCGCAAACGCAACAAGGACAAGTATGGCAAAGAGAGCCGACGAGGTTTTGCGAAAGCCAACAAAAAGCAGCGGGTAAAGCGCAAAAAGGGCTGTAAAGGCTAAAAGATCTTGCGTTCTTTGGCTAAATCGTCTATGGCCAGACTCACGATTTTCCCTGTCTTTTCCCAAGTAAATTGCTTTGCGTGTTCGTATCCTGCTTTCGCCAAAACATCACGCGCTTCCGGTTCTGTAGCTAGTCGCATAAGTCCTGCTGTAATTGCAGTATGATCCGTCGGATTCACCAAGATTCCACCAGGTCCTGCTACTTCAGGTAGGCTACTGGTATCACTCACAAGTACAGGTACACCGCAAGTGAATGCCTCAATTACAGGTACTCCAAATCCTTCAAAATGCGAGACCAATACCAAAGCAGTTGCAGCACCTACCACCTCACCAAGCTCGTGAGCTTCGAGGTAGCCAGTAAGATTGATGTCCGACTTAAAGCGAGAGGCTTCGTAAGCATCTTTAGTTGCTCCTGATTTCCAAGCAAAGTTTCCTACAATCAGCAGCTTATCGTTGCGATGTGTCACCGTCTTGAATCGATCAAAAGATTGAATAAGACCATCCACATTTTTACGCGGATGAATCGCGCCCACATACACGAAATAAGGTGCGCCATCGCTACGGAGATCTCTTACCGTCTGGACTTGTTTTGGCGAAAGCCGCTTAAATTTAGAACGCACGCCATTGTAGGCTATGCGGATACCAGTTGGGTCTATTTGGTAAGCCTCAGCAACATCGCTACGCGTGGCTTTTGAGACCGTCAAGAGGCTATCGGCACGGCGCGCAAAACGTGGCATGAAGTAGCTATAATATGCCCTTTCTAGCAGACTCACACCCTTAGGGAGGTGTCGATAAGCCAAATCATGAATCACTATGAGTTGCGGCAATTTAGCGCGCAATGATCCAAGGTTTTCGAAACTAACTAGTACATCGGCTTGCCACTTAGCAACTGCTCTTGGCAGTGACCACTCAAACCACGCCACAAACAGAACAGGGTGCCGTGCCGGCGGTCCGACGGTGACACGCTCAACGGCGCGAGGTAATTCCGGCAACTGCCCAGCACGATCGGTAATTAGCAAAAAATCATCGTCAGGCCTACAAATGAGCAACTCGCACAGCACATTGTACACGTAGAGGTGCACCCCTGAATATTCCTGTCCTACTAGCAGGCGGGCGTTGACGGCGATGCGCACGGAGAGGCGATTGAATTAGGCTGGATAGCTGCGCACAAAACGCATGCGGGCAAGGTCTTTTTCTACTTTGATCACTTTATCAAGCACCTTGGTGACGGGCAAAGTTAGCTTTTGCATCGCCAGGCTAAATGGTGTGAGTGGCTCGCCCTCTTTGCGACTTGTCGGATTGAGACCTTTACGGATCGCACCGCTCACGTAGTAGCTAGCTACGATGTCTATCATTTTACTGTCGGCGAGTTGGAAGCCGTACTCCTGCATAATCTCGGTGTAGTAAGCGATGGGGCGGGCCCGCATCAATTCAGTACCTGAAATTTTGCGATCTACCTGCTCAAAAAGCACTACTTCATCGCGCGATACGCGGGCCATTTCACCAGCCATCTGACGCATCATCTCATCGCTGGAGTTATGCTGTAACACCGTTGCAGAGAATACGATATCAAATTGGCGATCATCGAAGGGTAGGCTAGTGCCATCTGTCTTGACTAGCTCTACAGTATCGGCCACGCGGCTACCCGCAATTTTGAGCATTTGCTCTGAAATATCGGCGCCTGCCAGCCGGCCTGGGTTACGCTTGCTAATTTCCAAAAGATTGCCTCCGGGGCCAGGTCCAATTTCTAAAATATGCTTGCCTTCGAGAGGCAACTCGTGGAGTAGCTCCAGGAATTTTTGCCGCTTGTAGATGTAGTAGGGCTCGTCATCGCCGGCGATAACGTTAGTGCCGTTACGTGCGGCAACCTCTTCAGCTACTTGACTCCAATACGGCTCGGGATGATACTCCTTGTTTGACATAAGCAAGTGCAAAGGTAGCGCAAGCGAGCACTGAACAAAGGTTGGGCAAAAGGGAATGATGCTTTTACATTCTTGCTGCAAATTGCGGCCGACTTTACCATCCACTTTAAGCTGCACGCGATGCCCCGAATTAGCCTTACCGATGAGCAAAAGCAGATGGTGCGTGACCTGCCAAATAAGGAAAAAGATAAGTTACTGCTGCGACTTATCGCCAAGGATCAACTTCTACTTGAGCAACTGAGCTTCAAACACCTCGAGCACGAAAGCACTACAGACCAGCGCGTAGATGAATTTCGCGAATACTACCGCGAGAGTCTCGGTACGGGGCATCGATATAGCCCCGGCACGCTGATGATGGCCTTTCGCCAGTTGAGTGGCTATCTCAGTCGGCACGTGCGTGTTACTAAGGATAAGCTAGGTGAGGTGCAGTTGCTCATCGAGATGTTTCACTATGGGCTTGATACTCATTCGCGCGAAATGCGCAAACGGTATTCAAGCGCACATCGGTGGCATAAACTAGCTCAGTATATGAGTAAGCGCTTAATAACGGTCTTAAAGAAAACAGACAAGCTGCATCCCGACCTATGGACGGAATTCGAAAGTGATCTTAATGATCTATTGACGATGATCTACGATACTCCACAGCTAGCAAGCGAAGCCGAACGACTAGGCCTAATTAGAAAGTGGGAAGGTGGTATAATAGAGTAGGCAATTATATCATAAATACATCGTACACCTAGGATCTAATACAGCCCAACGTACCCATTGGCTGTCCTAAAAATGACTCGACACGCAAGGCAAATTTTGCGAGTTGTGCGCCAAAACTCGCTTAGCTGCAAGTCTACCGATAACAGTTTTGGCTGCACGTACGGCATATTACCGCAACGCCCTTCTCAATAAGCTCACTGGATGCACCGCTTCCCTGCCTGTGCCGTCTTTGATTTGGTGCCTGCAGCTGGTGCCGGTGGCTGCGATGGCAACGTCTTGTTTTAGCGAAAGCACACTAGGAAAGAGCGTCTGATTTCCAATGCGCATGCTAATTTCGAAGTGCTCTTCTTCGTAGCCAAAACTGCCAGCCATGCCGCAGCAGCCAGAGGGTATTTCTACGGCTGCATAATTGCTCGGTAAGTTGAGATAGGCGAGTGTGCTTGCCGTAGTAGATAGTGCCTTCTGGTGGCAATGTCCATGAAACCGAATGGTGAGTTGCTCATCCGTAAATTGATCAGCAGTGATGCGGCCTGCTGCTATCTCGGCGCTTAAAAATTCATCGATGGTATAACTATGATGCGCTACCCGCTGAGCTGCATCAGGGTCTACAAAAAGGCGCAGGTACTCATCGCGGAAAGTCAGAATAGCGGAGGGCTCAATACCCACTAGTGGCCGCGCTTTGCTCACCTGATGATCGTAAGTGGCAACGTTATGCTCTGCTACTTGACGGGCGTTTTGGAGAAATCCTTTAGAGATAAAAGCTCGTCCACTTTCATTGTGATCAAGGAGTAAAATGCGATAGCCTAACTTAGTGAGTAATTCAAGTGCATCGATGCCAACATTGGTATCTAATTGATCAGTAAATTCATCAATAAAGAAATATAGCTCGCCAATTGGCTTAAGGGGTTGCAGCGTATCCAGATGCACTTTACACCAATGCCTTAGTGACTCATCACTTAGCGTTGGTAGTGCGCGCTCTTGCGCCACGCCAAGCACTTGCTTGATAAGCTTAGAAGTCTTCGGATGAGTAAATAAATAGTTAGTGAATTTACGCGTTATTCGCCCTGCTTTATTGAGTTCGTAGGTGTTTGCAAACGTCCAACTTCGCCACGACTTACCATTAGCTTGCATATATTGATAGTCGAATTCTGCCTTCATGGTAGCGACATCCACACTTGAAGGGCATTCGGTAGCGCAGGCTTTGCAGCTGATGCAGAGATCAAAAACGTCCTTTAGCTCTTCAGAATTGAAGCGATTTTTCTCCTCGCTATTCGTGAGCACTTCACGTAGTGCATTGGCGCGGCCGCGTGTCAAATCACGTTCTTGGTGTGTAGCGCGAAAGCTTGGGCACATGGTGCCACCAGCTAATACTGGCTTGCGACATACACCCGCACCATTACACTTTTCGGCCATTCTCAAAATGCCGTCTGTATCAGCGAAAGTGAAAAATGTCTCCACTTTTGGCTCGGTGCGCTCAGGAATGTAGCGCAGGCTTTCGTCCATCGGATAAGCATCCACGATTTTGCCGGGATTCAAGATGTTATCAGGATCAAAGGCAGACTTTATCTCGCGGAGCAACTCGTAATTGGCTGTTCCGATCATCTGGGGCAGGTAGCCAGCACGGACTATTCCGTCGCCGTGCTCACCACTCATGGAGCCACCAAATGACTTTACCAGCGTGGCCACCTCATCGGTTATGGCCTTAAAATTCTGGACGCCGGCGGTGGTTTTAAGGTTGAGAATAGGCCGTAGGTGAAGCTCGCCAGCCCCGGCATGAGCGTAGTACACGGGTTGTTGCTGATATTTTAACATCAGTGCCGAAAATTGAGTGATGTAAGCCGCCAGATCTGGTAGCGCCACAGCTGTATCTTCTATACAGGCTACAGCTTTGGCATCGCCCACCATGTTGCCAAGTATCCCAAGTCCGGCTTTGCGCAGGTCCATTGCTCGCTCAATATCGTTGTCGCGCAGCACAGGCATTGCATATGCCTTACCGGTGGCGGAGAGGCGATTGAGTAGCTGATTGACTTGTTGGTCTAGATCAGCAGGTGTGTTACTGCGAACCTCAAGCATCAGAATGGCCACTGGGTGCCCTTCCACGAATGCTCTGTTCCGAAGCTGTTCTGCGTTGTTCCGCGTGAGTTCCAAGATGGTATTATCCAGCATTTCGCAAGCGTATAGTTCGCTTTGCATAGCAGGTACTACATCTTGTAGGCAATCGTCGATGCTGCTGTAATGTGTCGCAACCATAGCCCGCAAAGGCGGTGGCAATACGTCAAGCTGTAAGGTTACCTCAGTAGTAAGTGCCAAGGTGCCTTCGCTACCGGTGAGTAGGGTTGCAAGGTTGAGTGGTTTTCCGCTTTCGCAAAACGGCTCATATTGCAGCAATTCATCAATGGCGTAGCCTGTGTTGCGACGTTTGATCTCGGGCTTAGGAAATTCTTTGCGAATCTCATCTTGGACCTGTTTTGGCGAAAGCCTACTGATAATGAATTCGCGAGCTGTAGCTAAGCGGCCCGTCTCAATGTTGCTAGCGGTCTGGGACCCAATCGTTACAAGGCTACCATCAGTTAATACGCAGCTTATATCAATCACTTTATCACGAGTGCTACCGTAGCGAATCGAGGTGCTGCCGCAGCTGTTATTGCCTACCATACCGCCAATGGTGCAATAGGCGGATGTTGATGTATTTGGCGAGAAGAACAGGCCATGCGGAAGCAGGTAGCGATTGAGTTCGTCGCGAATCACACCGGGCTGTACACTTACTGTACGCGCCTCGGTATCTAGCTTCAATATCTCGGTAAAATGCTTGGAGATATCGACTACAATGCCTTCGCCTACGCACTGGCCAGCGAGGGAAGTGCCTGCTGCGCGTGGTATGAGTCCAATTTTTTCGCGGCTCGCAAGGGCTACGAGCGCTTGCAAATCAGCCGCATGTTTAGGAAAGGCAACGGCTACGGGAATGCGGCGATACACGGATGCATCAGTGGCATACAGCTTACGCGTGAGCTCGTCGCTTAGCAATTCACCATCGAGAGCGGCTGCAAGACTGGAGAGCGAAATTTTCAATGTTGGGGACGCTTGGTGTCGTGGAGAAGACGGAAAAGTAACGAGTAGCGCGTGTACAACGCCAGGGATTCGGAAATGACGGATGAAGCGCGTCACTGCCGCAATGTTGAGTCGTTAACTTTTGTCCGCCAGCATACGCAAAGCCGGTCTGAGGCACTGATGCGCCGCGAAGTGTCAGGAATCGGTCAACGTGAGTAGCTTCATGCAATTAGGTTTGTGCCAATCATCTGTTAACACATCCGTGAATCGTAATCTATATCTCTTACTAATCTTGATTGTGTGTACAAGCATTACACGTACGCTTCATGCACAAAGGGCAGCGTTGCCCTGGCAAATAATGGTTGGTGTAAATGCTAGCGCTTCAGATAAGCAAGCAATATTTAGTCTTGACGAAAGTGAAAATAATACAGCTCACGAGGCACGAATAGGATACGGCGCGGGCGGGCATGTAAGTGTAATGCGATCACTGAATCCTGTAATTGGTATAGGAGTTCGAGCCACGTTACGGGCGCATCGATATACAATTCAAAATTATAGCGCGCCCACACTCGGAACTATAAATGGAGAAGTAGTGCCTGGGCGAATTCGTAGTGATAAAACCTCAACGACCTTACCGGGAGAGTTAGATTTATTTACACGCATAAAGCTTAGGCGACAGTCTAATAGTTATAACGCTACTGGCTGGGCACCATTTCTTGAATTAAGTGGTGGGCTGCGTCACATTTTTCGTAAACATGTTGCATATGAGGACTCTGAAATCCAAAATGCAAATAATACAGAGTCCTTTACCGATATCCGAAATACTTCTTTACTGAGTATGGGCGTCGGTATGCTTTCGCAAAACGGATGGCTCATCAGTTTGGCTATACGTCAAACATCAGAAAAAATAGAACCAGAACATCACAGCCTCATGCTACGCGTGTCCATGGTACTTGGCAATTCTCGTAATCGAGTTACCTGTCCCACATTTTAACTTACTCAACCAGATCTATGAAACGTATTACTTACTCCTTATTCCTAATGCTGGCGGCAATACTATGCTTTACAGCATGCGACAGCGAGACGCTTACTTTTGTCCCAGATGGCGGCGGATACATTGCTAGCGATCAGGTGGTGAAAGCTACCTTTTACGGTCGCTTACTGGATCAAAATTTTTCTCCGGTAAAAAATGCTGAAGTTGTAATTGGCGAAGCTAAAGCCACTACAGACGCGCTTGGTGACTGGACTATTATAGACGCGAGCGTGCCGGGAAATCAGGCTTATGTGAAGGTGGTTGCTGAAGGATATTTCGCAGCAAGCCGGACGGTAAGCGTGGCTCCAAATACAATCAATCTGGTGGGTATCATGCCCGTGCGCCGTACGCTCACCAAAGCTTTTGCTGCCAACCGGCCAGAGGAGGTAGTCCTTGACAATGGTAGTTCGGTGGTATTTGCGGCTGAGTCCTTTGTGTTAGCAGATGGTACGCCGTATGCGGGCGAGGTGCAAGTTTATGCTCACGGCTTAGATGCGGCGGGCGATTTTACGCAGTACCAGATGCCAGGTCGATTGGAATCCGCCACCTCGAATGCCTATCTCACAAGTTACGGTATGATGGCAGTCGAGCTAGAGACTACCAGTGGCGAGCAACTGCAATTAGCAGACGGTATGCCTGCGACGCTAAGTTTTGCGCAAGCGGATGCAGCTGGCGAACATGAAGAAATACCGCTGTGGTATTTTGATGAGGAGCTAGGCACTTGGGTAGAAGAATCGAAGGCTGTGAAGCAGGGAGACCGCTACGTAGGTGAGGTGAGCCACTTCACTTGGTGGAACTGTGACTGGCCTGGAAGTCAGGTGACCGTGTGTTTTGAATTTGGATGTGAGACCGCGGATAGTTTTGCTGGAAAAGCAGAAGATTCTGAATTTACTGATGCGCCATTCACGGTCGAAGTACAGGTAATGCGTGGAACCTTTTCTTGGGGTTATACTTGGCTTTACGAGGTTGGTGAAGAATATTGTGATCTTACAACTGATAATTCAACATTGACTTTCACTTTTCGAGATTCTAATAGTCAAATAATTCAAACCTTTACTTACAATATTGGCACTGATGACACTGACTTAGGAGTAATAGAACTTGATTGTCAAGAGATTATTGATCGTCAAAGCGACTATCATCCTTATTACAGTTTTCCATCAGCTCCGGCACCACCGCTTCGCACCAATGTAACATTGAATTATACGGTTGCGGCATGCACAGATATTTCGGAAAATATCTTCATCTTAGTTTCATCCGATGATACGCTAAGTATGCCAAGATTATTACAACCTGGAGTTGGCAATAATTCTACTTTGATAAATGTAGTCAGAACTGCTACAATAGGAATCACTACCATTGATGCATCAACCTCTGATACAATAGGTAGAGTAACTTATAATGTTCGTCCAACTATTGAGCTAGGAATGGTTAATGGTGGCCGTAGCATTATCGGCAAGCCTGTCAGATTATTTGGAACATTAGAAGGCTGTAACAGCGAGCGCCTTCCCCGACGCAAAGTGGAAGTATTGGATGCTAATCTTAATGTGCTGTATACCACAGTGACTCAAGAAAACGGCACATTCGAAATCAACATGGAAGAGTGTGATCCGCGAGCGGTAACGTTAGTAGCGAGCCTCCCTAACGGTGATCGTGCGTTTGGCGGAACTATCTACGACGATACTCCATTCGGCCTCATCACTGACTGTCAATTAGACAATAACTACTTCTGGAAAGCTACCTACAACGGTCGCACTTATAGCTATTCAGAGTGTAACGGTCGCGCTGGCACGACGGGCTGGGTAGCCTACGCCTCACTTGAGCCAGACCCAAGTGTGCCATTTTTCGGGCTCACTAATACATCAACAATTAGCCGAACCGTAGAGTATGGCGTAGGCGGTATTCAAGCTGTGAAGTTTGAGGGATTCAGGGTAGGTAATGTGAGCCTTACCAAAAATGATTATCCGTTTGAGGGCAGCATCCTGGTCACTGAATATGCTGATGTGGCTGCTGGCGTATTTAAAGGCAAGTGTATCGGACCTAATGGCGCGGAGCACAACCTAGAAGTGGAGATGCGCTTTGTGCGACCCTAGTCCAAGCAAGAGTATGTGTTATTGAGTATTGACGCGGCGGCAAATCAGAAGGGATTTGTTGCCGCTTTTTGGTTTGGAGCTTGGAGCTTAGAGCCTAAAGCCTAGAGTCTGGATGCTGGAGTCTAGATTCCAGATTCTAGACTCCACAATCCTCCTACCTTCTAATCTCAAATACTCCTTCACCTGGCACGAGGCTAATTACCTCACTTGAAATCCTCGCTACCGCAGCATCTGGCGGACCTTGGCGACACCATTCCAGTAGCTTATCTACCGTCTCGTTTTCGCCTTGCACTTCGAGCTCCACCTCACCGTTGGGTTGGTTGCGTACAAAGCCGGTAAGTCCCATCTTCTTAGCTTCATTTTGTGTAGAAGCCCTATAAAATACGCCTTGTACAGTACCGGAAATAATCGCGCGAATTCGGGTTTGCATAGTGGTAAATGTAGTAGACGCTCGTCTATAAAAAGATGAGTAGCATGGTGTAAGCGGTCACGCCCAGTGCAAATGCACCAAATCGACTCTGGCGCTCAGCAGGTAGCTCTTCGCGCATCACATTGAGAATAATGCCGCCACCTAAGAATGCTGTGATAGATGCCAGCCAAAGCTCAGATGGCGGAGCCACGAAGCCGATGGCTACTCCCACAACCAGCGCGGCGCTCAACACCCAGCGCCCTATGCGTAGCCAAGCTGATCGGTAATCTTTACTCAGACCGTAATCTGTAGAGAAGAAGTGCAAGGCCATGGCTATCGCAAATAGTCCTAGCCCCAATACTGTTTGGTCTTCACGGTGCACCAGCAATATGCCCGTAATCACATTGTACAGCGCAAACGAAGCCAAGTGCACCCAAAAGATGCCGTGTTCGTCGGCTTCTTTATTGCTATCGTTCGCGTTTTCGCGCCCGACAGCGTGATGTTGAAGTACCACACGATCAAGACCATAAAAAACGACCAATCCCAGCATCGCAAGCAACCAAACATCGTAGTCTGCCAGCCTGTCACTGCCTAAGCCCAGGGTTATTTCACGCTGGGCGTGTGCAATTTCGGGGAGTAAATGAATGAACACATACGCCACCGAAGCGCCTCCAGCCAGTGATAAAAACCAGGATCGTGGCGTGCCTTCTAAGAATCTCAATTTCGCGGTGAAGACGTGCACTAATATCAGCATCAAAAGCGCAAAGACAGGCAGCATATCGGTTATATCTGGTGCCTTGTGAAGCGCATCCAAGGCCTTTGAGGTTCAACTTTAGCAATAGAATAAGCGCGAACGAAAAGCTACACTGGCATCGTTAATCAGCTATCGGTCAGCTGCCAAAATATCGCGCCATCCAGTTTTGGCTTTATCCCGGTGGAGCTTTGCTATGTGCGCTATTCATGAGTTTTACCCTGGCTCGCCTGGCGCACAATAGTTCTCTAGCGGAGCCTATTAGCGTAGCGTCGTACCAGTCGGCTCAGCGTGAGCAGCTGCTGGCTTTCGCCAAAACACTCGAAGGCCATTCCTATCATCCGGGCGGTTGTAGCGAAGAGAACGGTTTTGATTGCTCGGGCCTGGTTAAGTACGTACACGACGAAATTGGCGTGCCCATCGGTCGATCATCGCGCGATCAGGCCTTGGCTGGGAAGTCTGTTGTTTTGGCGAAAGCTGAAGCTGGCGACGTCATCGTATTCTCTCGTAAGTCAACGGGCAAGGTGTTTCACGCGGGCATTTTACTGCACCTTTCTCCCGACTCCACCATTATGCTGCACGCCACCGAGCGCAGAGGCGTACACCGAACGCACTTGGAAAAGTCTACCTACTGGAAGGCTAAGATTGCGGATGTGCGGCAGGTATTGCAGGATTCTTAGGCTTTCGCCAAAACCCCGCCCGCCCACCTAACTACCTTGTCCGCCATGCAGATAATCTTCCGGATGCTAATCTTGCTAGCGTTAGCAGGCAGCACGCTCAATACAATCAGCGCATGTAGTTGCATGATGCCGCGCCTGCCGTTGCCCTTAGAAATCGTAGGTTTTGAATTATCGAATAATATAACGAATACTTATCCATCAAGTTATCGAGATACGCGAGTAAATTATGTATTTAAAGGCAAGTTGATTAGTAGTAGAGACGTAACTCCGTCCATCAATCGGCCATACATGAGCAATCGAATACTAACTTTTCAGGTGGAAGAAAGCTTATTTGGTAAGGTGCCCAAACGAGTAGAGGTAGTTACTTCGGCTAGCAGTGCTTCTTGTGGCTGGTCGGTATCAGAAGGTGTTGATGTCGTAGTATTTGCAAGCTCAGATAAGGCTGCTAAAGATAGCCAACTAAGTACGAGCCTGTGCACGAGAAACACCAGTAATCCACAGCAGATAAAGCGATTCGTTGATTTCTTTAGAGGGTTCCGGGATCAGGCAACGGGCAATTTTTCATTTCGTACCAAGATGACGACAGATAATGGTCCTGTTGACAGCCTTTTGCTTTCTTACAATTTAAAGGAAGGGCAACTCGACGGACCGTTTTATGTGCGCGAACTTAATGGCAACCCACTTGCCAAAGGACAATTTAGCGACGGACAAAAAGTAGGCGATTGGCAGATGTTTTATGAGACCTATGATGATCGATCTTCGATGCAGGTAGTTGGCGATACATACCGTGATAATAAGCTTATTTACCGGCAGCTACTCATGAGCGGGCGTGAAAAGCTGCCCTACGCGTCTATTCCTGACCAGCAGTATTCAATGTCGGCAGGAGCCACACTTGCTCGATTTTGCGACGGACTAGGCTTTCGTTATTACTGGGCTACAGATAGCCTACGTGCGCAAGATATAGCCTTTAGGCCTACACCCGAATCTCGCAGCTCCTACGAGACATTGGAGCACATTTACGGCCTCAGTGAAGTTGTATTTAGCGTCGCATTAGGTCAAGCGTCACAGCGCCCACTAAATTTGAAGGACGATAACTTTAAAAGTTTACGTGAGCGTACACTGTTTAATTTGCAGTATGCAAGCCAGGTATTTAGCCGAATGGATGCTGATACTTTAAATGCACGCAAAGTGCGTTTTCAATCTGGCGACAAAACCTCAGAAGCACCGATTTGGAACTTCATGAATGGCCCACTTTCCGATGCTATTTATCACACTGGTCAGATAGTTAGTTTTCGCAGAATCTCAGGGAATCCGATTGCCTCTGGAGTAAACGTATTTCAGGGCACAAAAGAGTAAGCATGGCAGTTGAGGCGGAAGAGGGTTTGGATTATTATATCGATAGTCGGGGATACTTTGTGATGACGGAGGCCGAGCATCTACGTCGGGGCGAATGTTGTGGTAACCATTGCAAGCACTGCGCTTATGAATACGCCAACGTTACCAGCGCTTTTACAAATCCGGGCGCTATCGCATACCGTAAGGCTACAAGTACCGATGAGGCGCAAGTGAGTGCCGTTGTAAGGCAAGTTAGTGTAGCTAGTTATTCGCCACTATTCACAGATGCTAGGAGCCAGCTAGTGCCGCTATTGATGCAATCATTCAATGCTGAGGTAATAACTGCGAGCTTAAATAATCCATCTCATCATTGGCTAATCGCTGTGGACGCTAAACAGCGAGTGCTTGGTGCCACACTCCTCGATATTAGCAAGAGCAGCATTGATTACTTAGTCGTAAGGTCGCAGGTGAGGCGCCAGGGTATTGCCAGTTATATGCTGGATAGCATAGTTGAATTTGCCCAAAAAGCCGGTCTCGCTTCAATTATAACATCGGTACCTGACTTACCGGGTACCCATAAATTCCTAGCAACTAATAATTTTCACTTGACAAATGAATCTGAAGGCGGATTTGCTTCTGAAGTTCTTCGGCTTAAGCATTATAAAATGAGTCTTTTAGCTTCAAATGCCTGATATCATACTTCTGTTATAGACTCAACCGGCACCTTTCTGGGAAATCTACGTTGGACATAGAAAACCCCAAGAGATGTCTAACTTCAATGCTTCGTGTCCGATGTGTAGCGGCGGTACGTTTAGTTGGAGACGAGCGCTCGATACGAACGCCTTTTATCAAACTACCGCGCTGCATCAGCAGCCGCTACTTGAGCGCACCTGCACTAATTGCGGCAATGTAGATGTAGTAGCCAATAACGGTAGGCCAATCGATACCTCCAGTAAGCGCAACGCAATCGAGAGGCAAAAAGGCCGAGCTGCCTAGACACTATCTGTTATCGCCTTCCCTTCTTTTCCCGTAAACTTGCACGAGCCCACCTTCGCACGCAAGTTCTAACCATGAGTAACAACCAATCATCCGGCCTCACGCCGAATTCTCGTCCTACGCCACCTACACTCGGTGAATTTCTCATCGATAATCAAGCAGACTTTCCTTATGCCAGTGGCGAGCTAACGCGGCTACTCAACTCTATTCGACTTGCCGCCAAAGTGGTGAACCACAATGTGAATCAGGCTGGCTTAGTAGATATTACTGGTGCCGCGCAGAACATCAACGTGCAAGGTGAGGAGCAGCAGAAGTTAGATGTATTTGCTGATGTTACTTTCATCAACACACTCACCAACCGCGAAATCGTGTGCGGAATCGCATCTGAAGAGAACGAGGATTTCGTTGTAGTAGCCGGATCAGATAAAGCTCACCGACAGCAATACGTCGTACTCATCGATCCGCTGGATGGGTCGTCTAACATCGACATTGCTGCTCCAGTAGGCACGATTTTCTCAATATACCGTCGCACGTCAGCGGCTGGCACGCCCGCCATACTAGAAGATTTTTTGCAGCCCGGTACCATGCAAGTTGCCTCAGGCTATGTATTGTATGGCACCTCTACAATTATGGTATTTAGCACAGGTAATGGTGTGAATGGATTTACGCTCAACCCTGCACTCGGTACTTACTACCTCAGCCATCCAAACATGCGATTTCCTGAGCATCCGAGTATCTATTCTATCAACGAAGGCAAGTACGCTACCTTCCCTCAGGGTGTCAAGGATTACTTGAAGTATTGCCAAAAAGAGGAAGGTGATCGCCCATACACCAGTCGCTACATCGGTGCTTTGGTTGCTGATTTTCACCGATCGCTCATCAAGGGGGGTATCTTCATGTATCCACAGACGAGTACGGCGCCAACCGGCAAATTGCGTCTCTTGTACGAGTGCAACCCGATAGCCATGCTCGCCGAACAAGCAGGTGGTGCTGCCAGTGACGGCTTCAAGCGTATTCTCGAGGTAAAACCTACTGAGCTTCACCAACGCGTACCTTTCTTTTGCGGCAACGCCAGCATGGTAGCCGATGTAGAGCGCTTCATGGCAAATGCAGCAAGCTAAATGGCATGGCGAATTCCTTGCTAACTGCTAACTGCTAACTGCAATATCGCAGAACCACTCAGCACATTGAAAATTGTAAATTGAAAATTGATAATTAACCCTATCTAATACCTAGCAGATTTACCAGGGGTGCTTGCTTTTATAAATTCTCGGATATCATCATTAGCTTTCGCCAAATCCTCGGCGCGCAGGTACATCATGTGTCCTGATTCGTAACCTTTAAAGCGGATGCGATCTTGCAGGCGTCCGCTTGGGTCGAGTTGCCAGGTGGTGTACTTCGCGTTGAAGTAGCTGGTGGCGCCATCATAGTATCCAGACTGCACGAGTACCTGCAAAAATGGGTTGGTAACCATGGCTTCACGCAGTTGCTCACGGACGTTATTATCCTCGTTGTTCCAAGGGCGAACGGGGCCAAACATGTTGTACTTTACATCGGTAGGGAAGCCTAATTCTTGCGAGAAGTAGTGGTTGATGCCGGGTGTAAAGGCGTGAAGCCAACTGGTGAGTTCGGCGTTGTAATCTGGCCGGGTGCCTGCCATCATTTTATCCATACCGAGGTAGCGAGAATCCAAGCGACCGATAGTCATGGTATCTCGCTGGCGTAGCAATTCTTTCCAAAAGAAGCTGGTGCCTACCTGTAAGTTGTTTTGTAGAATAGCATCAGTCGATAGCCCAGAGTAGGTACTCATTTGTTCTGCTACTGTGCGTTTTTGTTTTGCCGAAAGGCTACCCCCACGAGTCACGGCTGGCATAAGAGTATCGAGGGCAAAAGTCTCAGCGAGTGGCAGCATTTCTTCTAGCGTCATGGCTTGTAATGCGGGCGAAAGCATCTTATGAAAATGCGCCGTCGCAGCCATGTAGGGCAGCTGCAAGGCAATGCTAATCGGCGGATCAGATTCAAACCATTTGTAGTCGGCCGGGCTTACCATGATTACGCCATTGAGGTACATCCACTGCTGACTTTGTAGTGCACCGGCCAGGCCCATCACACGCGTGCCGCCATAGCTTTCTCCAATCAAATACTTGGGACTCAGCCAGCGCCCTTGGCGCGTCATAAATGTGTTGAGCCACTCGGCCAGATAGGTAATATCAGCATTGATCCCAAAGAATTTCTCGCGATCAGCGGTCTTTCCGTCTGCATCGGCAATCAAGCGCGAATAGCCGGTATTGACAGGATTTACATAAACGATATCCGCCACATCAAGTATCGAATGTGGGTTGTCGCGCAGGTTGTATGGTTGCACGGGATATCCCTCGTCATCGACGCTCAGCAGCTTAGGCCCGGTGTAAGCCAAATGCATCCACACAGATCCGCTACCAGGTCCGCCATTAAAGGAGATAATGAGCGGTCGCTTACTTATATCTGTACTCGCAGTGCCTTTGTAGTAAGTGTAATGAAGCGTCGCGATCGGTTTGCCAGCATCGTCCCATACGGGTTGAGTACCTACCTCGGCACTGTATGCCACGGTGCTGCCCTTAATCTTGAGCGAGTGCTGCGTGATTACGCTCGTATCAACGGGGATAATGCGCGTCTGGGCAGCAACCGGTAAGCTGGCGACAAACGCTACAAAGAGTATGAAGATGCAAAATTGTCGAGGGGTAGTGGCTATCGTATTCACTTTGGCAAAGTAGCAGCTTCGCTATAAAGTACGCGCTTATATCAGCAACTAAGCGACGCGCAGCACCTGGGCGACATCTTGTGCGAGTATTAGACTTGCCCCGTTTTCCAATTTAACTTCAGTGCCATGCGCGAGCTGCTTTACGAGCTCCAGGCGCTGTCCGAGGTGAATGCCTTCTTTGGTGAGTTTGCCCAGTAAGGCGCCACTATCTGCGGTTACGGCCTTGAGTGCAACTAGCTCACCTTCAGCTACATCTGTGAGTTTTCGATAGTCGTATACATCTATTACACCTTCTGGCGACGGGATAGGCGAGCCATGCGGATCGACGGTAGGAAACCCCATTAATTCATCCATGCGGGCAAAGAACTTGGGAGACTGAATGTGCTCCATTTGCTCTGCGATTTCGTGAACTTCTTCCCAACCAAACCCCATCTGATCTACCAGAAACATTTCGGTTAGGCGGTGCTTGCGCACGATGAGCGCGGCGGCTTTACGTCCCTGAGGGGTAAGGCTTAGCGGCTTGTAGCGCTTATAGTCCACAAGACCTTGCGCGTGCAGACTTTTTACCATGCTATTGGCCGCAGGCTTACTTACAGCAAGTGCGTTTGCAAGGCCCGTAACGCTCACTACTTCGCCCTCACGACTTAGCGATAGTAAGGCTTTAAGGTAATTCTCGACGGTGGCACTACTCATCTGCCAGCCAAGGTAAGGGTGCGTGCACTTACTGGGCGCGTGTTATGCTAAGCCAAACACGACAACCAAAATTGTTAGAGCAGGTTAACATTGTTAGATTAGGTTAACTTTGTGCTCGCTGATTGTCTTTTTATGCTTCGAATTTCACTACTGCTACGTGTTTGTGCGCTTCAATTGCTGTTCTGTGGAGGGGCAACAACTGGTGTTTTGGCGCAAGCTGAAACCTTAGTGATAAGGGTGGTAGATGATAGCAACGAGCCCATCCCCTTCGCAACCGTGGGCAACGCTAAAATGGGCATCGGGGCTAGCACTGATTTGAATGGTGAAGCCTTGCTCCCGCTTACTTTTGGAGTAGACGCAGCACATCCTTTCAGGCTATCGGTAGCAAGCGTTGGATACATCACTTTAGACACTTCGCTTACTTCACTCGCACCTTTACAGCTTTCGCTAAAACAAGCAGCCTACGCCCTGGAGGATGTGGTAGTTACGGGCACTTTGGCACCTACGCTACGGTCTGAATCGCCCGTGCCGGTAGCGGTATACACGCGCACCTTTTTACTGTCCGACCCTACGCCGTCGCTGTTTGATGCGATGCAGAATGTAAATGGCGTGAGGCCACAGCTTAACTGTAGCATTTGCAACACAGGCGATATACACATCAATGGCCTCGAAGGTCCGTACACGATGGTAACCATTGATGGGATGCCAATTGTGAGCGGCTTAGGTACCGTATACGGACTTACAGGCATCCCGAATTCGCTCATTGAGCGGGTAGAAGTGGTGAAAGGTCCTGCTGGATCACTCTACGGATCGGAGGCAGTTGGTGGGCTAATCAATGTGATTACGCGAGATGTGTCGCGCGCACCCAAATGCTCGGCTGATGTCTTTTCTACGGCGCTAGGCGATGTCACGGCAGATATTGGTATGAGCGCTAAAGTGAGTGAGCATGCCCGCGTGCTAACGGGAATAAATGCACATTACTTCGATAATAAAGTGGATAATAACAAAGATAATTTTACAGATTTAACTTTAGCTAAGCGACTCAGTATTTTTCAAAAATGGGGATTCACAAGTGGAGCTTTTGAAGGCTTGAGTTTAGCTGGTCGATACCTAGCTGAAACTCGTTCTGGTGGCGAATTGGACTATGAGCCTGCCTTGCACCAAGGTGGTGATGTGAAGTATGGAGAGACCATTGATACAAGGCGCGGTGAATTGCTAGCCAGGTATGATACGCCTATCGCAGGGCTAGCCTTCTCAGGAAGTGCCAATTATCATGTCCAGCGTTCGAGTTATGGCACCACGCTCTACGATGCAGATCAAGCCATCGTGTTTGGTCAGGCGACTTATGCTTATAAATTGAAAGAGCATAATTTGCTATTTGGAGCTGCAACCCGCTATACTTATTATGATGATAATACCGCCGCTACAGAATCTAATCTAGCCGTCAATGCACCTGATGAGGTTGTATTACCAGGCGTATTTGTACAAGACGAAGTTATCCGCGGACGGCATCGCTTGTTGCTCGGTATGCGACTTGATTATCATCCGGAGCATGGTGCTATTTATACTCCTCGCGTAGCTTACAAAATGCCTGTGGGCGAGGGTGCTAATGTTCGCTTTAACGTTGGTACAGGGTTTCGAGTCGTGAATTTATTTACCGAAGATCACGCGGCACTAACTGGCGGCAGGGAGGTCGTAATTGAGGAAGGTATAAATCCGGAACGCAGTATATCTGGCAATATTAATTTCGATAAGCGGTGGCAGTTGGCGAGCGATAATGTGCTGACCTTCGAGGCATCAATGTGGCTCACTCGGTTTAGCAATCAGATTTTGCCAGACTATGAGACCAACGCTACTCAGATAAGGTATGCAAACTTAACAGGCCACAGTCGTAGCACTGGCGCGAGTGCTGATTTGAATTGGCGACACAAATCACTAACGAGTTCGGTCGGCGTCACCTTTACAGACGTCGCCGTAATCAACGACAACGAGTCAGTCATGCGGCCTCTACTCAGCGAGCGGTGGAGTGGGGTGTGGGGTATTAGCTACGCACTTCCAAATTCGCGCTGGAGCATTGACTACAATGGTAGCGTGTATGGCCCTATGCTGTTGCCTTTGCAAGGACCACTTGATACGCGAGCTGCAGAAAGTCCCTGGTTTTCTTTACAGAATCTGCAAGCAACTTTCAAGCCAGGGGGTGGCAAAATAGAGCTGTACGGAGGCATTAAAAATTTGCTGAATTTCACTCCATCAGCTGATGCTATTGCACGTGCAAATGATCCTTTCGATAAGGCTGTAAGCTTTGATGCTGCGGGTATGCCACTGTCAACGCCGAATAATCCTAATGCGCTGGTGTTTGATCCGAGTTATGTGTATGCTTCTAATGTGGGTCGGCGGGTGTTTTTAGGGGCTCGCGTGAGTTTGCGGTGACGATTTTCAATTTTCCATTCAATTTTCAATGCGCTGCCGTGTGGGGGTGCCTGGAGGGGGTGACATTGCTGCCGCATGGGTGAGCCTGAAAGGGATGACATTGCTGCCGCTTGAGGATGGGCTTGAATTATTGACGCTGTTTTTGTCGTTGCCACCAGCCTCGCGTTACCTCTAGCGTACCGATGAAGATCATGGTGTAGGCTACTAGCTCTGTGCCTTCTTCGGCGGTGCGGGCTACTACGCGCATGTAGTCGTCGCCCATGGTGGCGTACCACAGATCATTGGCGCCGAAGAGACGGGTGAAGATGTGTAGGAAGCCTAGGCCTATCATTAAGACACCAAAGCCGAAGGTGTCGCGGACTTCGGCAATTTCGCTGAAGAGCTGTTTGCGGTGTAGCCAACTATAGATTATTGTCGCAGCCACCACCGGCACAACACCGACTAGCCAGGCAGAATGGAAGGCGATGTCTGCCAGTTGGTTGTTGTGCTCTCGTATAAGGGATGCAAGCGCCAGGCCTCCAAAAAGTACGTTGAAAGCTCGGCCATGCGTGCTTCGTTTAGCCGTAAGGCCATGCATAATCACCATCAGCAAGAGCAGAAATTCTTGGGGTACTTCCGTCCAATTTGTCTCGGCGTAAGTGCCTGTTAGCGCATCGGCATACGTGATAAAATATGCGGCGGCAAGGGCAACGGCATAGCCAAAAAATCGGAGGTAAAATCTCAAAACTAAAGGTGGGCTGATGATGTCTACTCGCCAGGGGCAAGCAAAGCGTTAGTGACGCAAATGTAGTAGACAAGCCCGGGGTTGAGGGGTGTAGTTACCAGCACATTGGTCGCTCGTTATTTTTTCTATGCGCGGTAAGCGCTACACCTATATCCGTCCGATTATGTCCATTAGCGAACACCGGGGCTGTTCGATATCGAACATTTATAATTATCAAATATGCAGTAAGTTCTGTAAACCAATCACTTACGTTTTTGGCATGACCTCCGCTTTCGTGTTTGCACAACATCGAAGCAAATTTAATGGATCGTGTCATTCCAGCATCTGAGCAGAAAGCCCACAAGCGAAAACGCATTGTAAGGGCCATAATTATTGGCTTTGTGCTCGCTTGCGTCGGCTATGGTATCCTGCTTACGCTAAGGCCTTCGGCATCAGCAAATGACTACCGGTTTGCAACGGTGGATCGTGGCCCGGTAAAAGCCACTATTCGAGCTACCGGAACCGTGCAGCCTGCGTTCGAAGAGCAGCTCAACGCGCCTGTAGCCACCGAGATACAACAGGTCCACTTGCGTACGGGCGCCGAAGTTGCGACTGGCGATCTGATCATGACACTGGACCGGGAATACGTTGCCTTGCAATTAGACGGCCGTCGTGATCAGCTTACACTGCGCCAGAACAACGTAGCCCTTGAAAAATTGGCTTTTGCGCGTGACTTGCGTGACTTGGCGATAGATACTGAGGTTGCGCAATTAGAATTATCAAGTGCCGAAGCTCAGCTTGCGGATGCAAAGCGTCTTGAGGCGGTAGGTGGCGCCACAGCCGAAGATGTTGAGCGAGCCAGCCTTGCAGTACAGATGGCAGGGCTCGCAAAAGATAAATTGAGCAATCAGTTGCAGTATCGCCGATCAGCTGATGAGGGGCAGCAACGACGGCTGGGCCTTGAGGTGGCCATGGAAGAAAAAGAGGTAGCTCAGCTTGCGCGGCGACTGCGCGAGACGGAAGTTAAGGCGCCGCGTCCGGGTGTGATTACCTGGGTTAATGAGTCTATCGGGCAATTGGTTACCGAAGGTGCGCCGCTGGTTCGCCTTGCAAATTTGGGTGCGTTCCGCATCGAAGCATCTTGTTCTGATCGCTATGCCGCGCAGCTGAGTGTTGGTCAAACCGTGGATATAAGGCTAAGTAATTCCACAACTACAGGCTTGATAAGTGACATTCTGCCAGAAATTAACAACAACACCGTACGCTTTTTGGTCGCTCTAGACCAGCCTGATTTTGAAGGGCTCCGGCCTAGCATGCGTGTCGATGTATCGGTGATTACCGCAGAAAGTGAGGCGGTGCTTCGCGTCAAGAATGGACCTGCCATCAACGGTAGCGAAAACCAGCAACTGTATGTAGTGCGGGGAGAAGAAGCGCTTCTAATGCCGGTTGTCACTGGCAACCGAGGAGGAGAGTATATCGAAATAATAAGTGGTCTTACTAATGGCGATCGCATCATCATTTCAGATACAGATAACTTAAATGATCGCGCTTCGATCCGCCTCAAAACTACCTCACGATGAATAGTCAATCTGTAGGATGGTGGCTGCTGCAAGTGCTTATTATTATCGCAAGTAGTAACTCATTGATAGCGCAAAACCTCAAGTTTGATACACTAGGATTAGAGCGCTTGCAACAGTTAGCGTCCGAACGTTCCGTGCTTGTGCTGCAAGCTCGACAAGAAGCAGAACAAGCTGAACTCGAAGTCTTGAGGTTGCGTGCAGATTTGCGGCCACAGGTAACGCTAAATGCTACTGTGCCGAGTTATTTTAGTTCGTTTCGAGAAACCGTGCAGCCAGATGGAACGGTCAAATTTCAGCCTGTAAACATTAACAATTCATCGGTGAGTTTGGCGGCAAGTCAGGCTTTCGCCAAAACAGGTGGTGAGTTGCGGCTCTCGACAGGATTACAGCGATTTGATGATTACGAGCAGAACGTGAGTCTGTACAATGGTTCAGTAGCCAGACTTAGTTATGCGCAACCGTTGTGGGGATTCAATGCGCTAAAGTGGCGACAGCGCGTGGTGCCGATAACTAATCTACGGGCTGTTGCGGGTCTGCGAGAGGCGCGCCTTTCGGCAAAACTGCAAGCCACAAATGCCTTCTTTCAACTAGCCATGGCGGCGCAAGCTTACAGTATTGCCGATACCAACACGCAGGCATCACGCCGCCTATTGGTAATTGCCGAAACGCGACTAGAACTAGGCAAGATAACGCGTGGCGATCTGGCGCAGCTACAACTTGAGGCTGCCAGTGCCGAACAAAATAAGCTTGCCGCAGAGCAATTGATGGCCTCATCAAGTGCATCTATCTATAATCTCATTGGCGTGCGGTATGCCGGTATCATCGAGCCGGTTGGGCGGAGTTTTGACGAAAGTCGCCTATCGTTGCTACAGGAAGCTAAGCTGCCTAGTATAGAAATAGCACTTGCCGCGGCACGTAACTCGCGACCTGAACTCATTGAGGCAAGGCTCAATCAACTGCAAGCTGAATCCGACCTGGAGCGCGAAAAACGCAGCACTGGATTTCAAGCAGACTTGTTTGCCTCGGTTGGGTTGATCCGGTCAGATCCGAAATTGCCGGAGGTATATCGCGACCCACAAATTGAGCAGATTGTTGAGTTGGGTCTGAGTATCCCAATTTTAGACTGGGGACGCCGACGCGCTGGCATAAAGCAGCGAGAAGTTACGCTTGGCTTGAGTGAAGAACTCGTGCAACGCCAAGAAATGAATATTGAAACTCTCACCAGGCTAGCCTTGGAGCAGGCGGACAGAACGCGGCGACAACTTGTGCTGCTAGTGCAGGTGCGCAACCTCGCCTACGAGCGATACAACATTGCCCGCGAAAGCTATTTGCTAGGGGCTGTCCCGCTTACCGACCTCACTCTTGCGCAACAAGCCCGCGACGCTAGGCTGCGCGACTATCTCAGTGGTATTGCCGATGCTTTCAGTGCAAGCGCAACACTCACCGCTCTGACAGGCATCAACTAATCAGACACAAACTCTCCAACCAACAATAAAAATTATGAATCAACTTAATACCGCTAAAGATTCATCTCCGGCCATCAATCTAAATGGTGTTTCGAAAGTGTACCGCACCGACACTGTAGAAACTGTGGCGCTCGATGCTATAAATCTTAGCGTGGCGCAAGGCGAATTTCTCAGCATCATGGGCCCGTCTGGGTGTGGTAAGTCTACGCTACTCAACATAGTGGGCTTACTAGACGAAGCTAGTGCTGGCCAAGTACAAATCGCCGGGGTAAATGTGACGAGTTATAGTGGTAAAACGCTGGCAAGATTCCGAAATGAAAACTTGGGCTTCATCTTCCAAAGCTTTCATTTAATACCCGACCTCAATGTTCTTGATAATGTAGAGTTGCCGCTGCTATACCGAGCTGGAGTATCGGCGAAAGAGCGTAAGCAACGAGCTTCAGAAGCCCTGGCGAGTGTAGGACTGAGTAATCGTGAACGGCATTTCCCCAATCAGCTTTCGGGCGGTCAGAAGCAGCGGGTAGCCATTGCTCGCGCCATTGTAGGCCAGCCCAGCATCATACTCGCCGATGAGCCCACCGGTAATCTCGATAGTCACATGGGCGACGAAGTAATGGACATTTTAATGGGCCTAAATAAAGAGCGAAATACCACTATCGTAATGGTAACGCATGATGAGCGAATGGCGCTCAAGACTCACCGATTGGTAAGGCTTTATGATGGGAGTCAGGTACAGTAAACGAAAAATTTAATAATTACCTCCTTAAACACAGCACATGAAGTCTCAATTCTTGCTAGCTATTCGCGTACTTAAGCGACGCAGATTTTTTACGTTTATTAGTTTGTTTGGTATTGCCTTTACTATCATGGCATTAGTGGTAGTCGTATCGATGGGGGAGGCAAGTTTAGGTGACAATCCTCCTTTCGGAAACCGCGATAAATTTATTATTGCAAGTCATTTCAGAGCTGAAGAAGTGCAGCCCGATACTACTTATCTAATAGATAGCATGATGGTAGCTGGTGCCATGCAGTACGACTCTACGCTAGAAATTACGATGCAAACCCAGTCGGATAACAATTCACAGTTAGGTTATTTTTTATTCGACACTTATCTCACAGATATTGATGGTGCTAGACAAGTAAGTTACGCTGCGCCCAGTTCGAGCTATAACATTTACTTAGATGGCCGCAAGGTAGAGTTAACGGCCAATTATACAGATGCTGCCTATTTCGAGGTTCTAAATTTTGAATTTTTGGCGGGTCAACCTTACAACGCCACACAAGTTGCCTCCGGTGAATTATATGCCGTAATCAGTGATGAAGCAGCCATTGATTATTACGGCAAAGCTGACGTTTCGCTTATTGGCGAGATAATTCCTATAGGCGAAAAAGATTATAAACTGGTTGGTATTATTAAGCGCCCCGCTACAATTATGCTAGGTGCGGGATCAAACCTTTTCATGCCCATTAGCACCGCCGGACCTATGTTTTTGGATGAATCTGAATATCGCGGATCGGGTATGGTAATTTATGAAGCTGAGAGTCCAGCAAGCCGAGATAGAATTAAAAGGGGACTAGATGCAGTGGCTGCAAGTTTGCAAGCGCTACCCGATGATCCTGATAAGAATAAGTTTCATATTGAGGGGCTTACCTATGCTGAAGAGATCGCTAATAATTATTATCGGGGTGAAGGTATCAATAGACATGAGGCTTACGCTAAATTTTTCGGACCAGTCTCACTGCTGTTGCTGATGCTAATTATTCTACCGGCAATCAACTTAGCAAATGTTAATTTATCGAGGGTGTTCGAGCGAGCGCCCGAAATTGCTGTCCGCAAAAGCTTTGGAGCAACCGATGGAGACATCCTGCGCCAATTTTTATTTGAGACCTTTATTATCACAATTATCGGCAGCGTTATTGGCGTAGTGCTCTCTACAGTCATCATTTACTTTGCAAATGCACATGATTGGATTCGAGGAGTGAAGTTAGGCTTCACTCCGGAAGTGATGCTCTATACTGTGCTCATCATTTTAGTATTCGGCCTTATCACAGGTCTAGCTCCAGCTTACCGGTTGGCCCAGACTCGTATCGCTACAAGTTTACGATAATTATAACCCTTCTACTCAGTTGCTTTAAATCAAAATTCATGCTTCGTCACATTGCTAAACTTCTTTGGAATAATCGTCGGACTAGACTATTGCTGGTGGGTCAGATACTACTATCATTTCTCGTATTGTTTGCTGTTTTCAGCTTTGTACTTCAAAAATTCACGGCATACGTTACCCCTTTAGGCTTTAATATTGAGCAGACTTATCTAGTTGATGTTACTATTCCTGAAGCTATCGATACGGTTATTGCCGAACGTAAAGCGCTATTTCTCCGGCTTCGCGATGATCTAGCGACTGTGCCTGGCGTGTCGGAAGTTTCAGCACTTGGATTTATCGCGCCTTTTGATAATTCGCAGTGGGGATGGGGCGAAACCAACGACGGCATCAACATTTATACGCGGGTATTTATGGCAGATGAGTACTATGCCGAAACCGCTGAACTAGATGTGATACGTGGTCGCTGGTTTGAGCCAGCAGATACTTTGGGTGGCAATTGGAGCGTGGTGGTAAATGAGCAGTGGCTCAAGCATAACTTCGACGGACAGGATATGGTAGACTCCACTATCAACTTTTTTAATACCGAAGAAAATGGATCTCGTCAGGTTAAGATAATTGGAGTAGTCAAAAATTTCAAGTATTTAGGTGAATTCGCCGAAGAAGAGCCCATCACGTTCGTTCCAGATGCGCCATGGGATGTAAAGCATGAAGGCCATTATATGGGTGGCATGACCGTTAGGGTTGCCCTAAGTACACCGGCGAGTATAGAAGAAGATATCTTCGAGCGGGTTGCAAGTGTGACTGGCTCGCGTGAGAGTACGGTGCATCAACTAGAGCAAAAGCGAGAGCTTACAAGCCGTACACATTGGGTGCCTATTTTGCTAATGCTTACTATCAGTGTCTTTCTTATTATTAATGTGGCGCTTGGGTTGTTTGGCATTCTTATCAATGCGATTGCTAAGCGACGCGGCGAGATTGGACTGCGCAAAGCTATGGGTGCTACCGGGGCTAATATTAGTACGCAGCTCACGCTTGAGGTAGTGCTGGTGGCGGTGTTAGGCCTTGTTATCGGGGGGCTATTGGCTGCACAGGTTTACTACCTAGAACTATTGCCTATAAATGCTCGCATGCTGTTATATGGCGGCCTCATCGCGGCGGCACTCATCCTGACAATAGTGGTACTTTGTGCGCTTATTCCGAGCAGTCAGGCAGCTCGGATTCACCCTGCAATCGCGCTCCGTGAAGACTAATACGGCGCAACTGCTCATCATCGACGACGACCGTGCCGTGTGCACTTCGCTTAAGCTATTGCTTACCAGGGCGGGTTTTGGCGTAAGCCAACTGCATCACCCTCGCGACATGCCCGGCACACTCGCAAGTAGCCATTTTGATATGGTGTTACTTGACATGAACTTCACGATTAATACGAGTGGCAGGGCAGGCTTAGAGGCACTTACAGAGTTAAGGCGGCTTTCGCCAAAACTACCCGTGATACTCATTACAGGATGGGCTACCGTGCAGCTTGCAGTAGAGGGAATGAAGGCCGGAGCAGTGGATTTCATCGCTAAGCCGTGGGATAACAAAGCCCTGCTGGCGAGTATTAAGACGCACCTCAAACTTCACAATAAGCCATCAGCTTTCGCCAAAACCATCCGCGGATTTGATGCAGTGATTGGTGAATCACAGCCTCTCAAAGCCGCTGTGGCGTTAGCTAGTCAGGTAGCTGATACCGATGCCTCGGTGTTACTCACGGGCGAGAGCGGGACAGGTAAAGAAGTGCTTGCCGAGGCTATTCACCAGGCTAGTCATCGCAAAAATGCACCCTTCGTTGCGGTAAATTTGGGCGGCATCCCGGAAGGCCTTTTTGAAAGTGAATTTTTCGGACACCGTGCCGGAGCATTCACGGACGCTCGTGCCGATCGTGCCGGACGATTAAGTCTTGCCGAGGGTGGAACACTATTCTTAGATGAAGTTGGCGATACTCCCTTAAATGTGCAGGTAAAGCTGTTGCGCATGCTCCAAGAGCACACTTACGAAGTGCTAGGCGAAAGCAAGCAGCGGCACTTCGACGCCCGCATCATCTGTGCCACTCACCGCGACCTGCCCGCAATGGTGGCGAGTGGCACGTTCCGTGAGGATTTATACTACCGAATCAATCTCGTACCTATAGAATTACCTCCCTTGCGAGAGCGCGGTCGCGACGTTGTTCTGCTGGCCCAGCACTTCTTGCAAATAGCAGCTGCGAAGTACCAGAGAGAAATGCCACAGCTTTCGCCAAAACTAGAGGAATACCTGATGTCACTACTGTTGCCGGGTAATGTGCGCCAACTACAGAACCTCATGGAACGATGCGCGCTCTTGTTTGCTGGGCAGTCAATCACAGCTGAGCAGTTTGCCTCCCAACTCAGTAGTGCGGCACAACACCAAACTAGCGCGGCAGCACTTGATGATATGACACTGGAGGACATCGAGAAAGTCGCAATTTCACGAGCCCTTAATCGCAATCGCGGTCAGATATCGAGTACGGCACGCGACCTCGGCCTGAGTCGCACGGCCTTATATCGCCGTCTGGAGAAGTATGAGCTCAATGCAAGTAACCATCTCTAAAACCTCTGATAGATAGATTTGAAAGTAAGAATTCTGCTATATTTAGTTGTTGTGCACCTGGTAGGGTTGCTGGCCATTTTGTGGCTACTGCCTGAACATCCTTGGTATCTATTTGCAAGCGAGGGCGTGCTCTTGCTGAGCTTTTTGCTTGGACTGCGTTTTTGGAATCAGACCCGCATCACACAACGGTTGCTACGTGACGGTACGGCGGCACTACGGGACCAAGACTATAACCTACGGTTGCGGGAAGTAGGCGTAAACGATGTAGATGAGTTAATAAGGGTATACAATCAGTTGCTAGAAAAAATTAGGATTGAGCGGCTTGATAACCAGCGCCAGCAATTCTTTCTGAGTCTATTGGTAGATTCGACAGCGCTAGGTATAATTACTTTAGACTTTGATGGCGGTATCTTTAACATCAATGCTTTTGGACTGCGGCAGTTAGGTCTGCCGCAAGATGCAAAAATGCCTAACTTATTATCGGATTTGCAGCATCCGATTGCGCGAGAGCTACAGAAGCTTAGCCTTCAGGATAGGCGACTCATCAGGCTGAGCGATGGCACGCGTTACCGGATCGAATCTGCGGAGTTTGTGGATCGCGGATTTAGGCGCAGGTTTTTGGTGATTAATGACCTATCGGGCGAGCTCAACGCTGCTGAAGTGGCGGCCTATGGTAAGGTGATTCGCATGATGGCCCACGAGGTAAATAATACAACTGCTGCTTCCAGATCGGTACTTCAAAGCCTCATTGATACGGAAGATCTTGACGACGGCGAATTTCGAGAATTAGCGGCTGAGTACCTGCCACTGCTCACGGAGCGAGGCGAATCACTCAATCAATTTATGCGCCGATTTGCTGAGGTGGTACGCTTGCCCGATCCAGACTTTGCCAACGTCGATTTGAAAGCACTACTCGACCGTCAGGCGCTATTAGCGGGGCCGGTATGTCAGCAGCATGGCATCCAAATTACTAGTGCTGGGCCTCAAGTGGAGGTGCGTGCCGATGAAACCCTGCTTCAGCAAGTATTGGTGAATGCGATTACAAATGCACGGGAGAGTATTTTGGAGGCGCGGGAGCAGCGGCCACAAGTGGCCTCGTATTTTATAAAACTCACCACCACGCTATCGCCACCTGGATTTGTAATTACAGATAATGGCGCTGGCATCTCAATAGAAGCAGCGCCACTGTTATTTACTCCATTCTTTAGTACAAAAGCCACGGGACAGGGAATTGGGCTAACGCTAATGCGAGATATATTAGATCGACATGGAGCTAATTATGAGTTGCAAACAAATGCGAATACTGGACATACGGAATTGACTGTAAGTTTTAAGTGAAAGCATACATAAATTACCGTTAATTACATAAAACTTGAGTTGCCTGTATTTCCAGATTCCATATCAACTCAACCTGCTATCCAAACGTACCTTTAAGTTGATCAAGACAAGTTGCCTACATGCATGACCGAAATCGATACCAAAAAGCGCACAATTTGGAGGCATTGGCTCTGATCGCGCCTCAGTTGAGACAACATTTTAAAGCAACGCCAGCAGGTGATCTCAGCCTCGATTTTTCCAATCCCCAAGCAGTATATCTCCTCAACAAAGCCCTCTTACTCAAAGACTATCGCCTTGATTTTTGGGACCTGCCAGATGGAAATTTGGTACCTGCTGTGCCAGGGCGTCTGGACTACCTGCATCATCTCGCTGATCTCTTGGGCAGGCACGATACCTATACGCCACGTCGAGGACTAGACATTGGTACAGGGGCGTCACTCATTTATCCGATACTCGGCGTCCGCGAGTACGGCTGGACATTTGTAGGCAGTGAAATTGATGAGCAATCACTGCGAGCGGCCAAGGCTATTGCAAATTTCAATCCAAGCCTGAAAGGAAAGGTGGAGGTCCGCCAACAGCGGCAAACGTCTGCTATATTTCAAGGTGTTATTCAAGCGGATGAGTTCTATGATTTCACGATGTGTAATCCTCCTTTTTACGCTTCCGCAAAACAAGCTGCCGCGGTATCGGCTCGCAAATGGGGTCAGCTAGGAAAGTCGGCCAAACAGAACCGCAGTTTTGGCGGAAGCCCCCAGGAGCTATGGACGGAAGGTGGCGAAGAAGCATTTTTAAGGAAAATGATTCGCGAATCAAAATTATTTGCGGGACAAGTTACTTGGTTTACCACGCTAGTCTCCAAAGCTGATTATCTTAGCGCTGCTACAAGGCAATTAGATAGTCTAAAAGTCGATCGGATTAATGTTATTGAAATGGGGGTAGGCAATAAGATGAGTAGGTTACTTTGTTGGGGGTATTGAGGAATTTTTGTATCGCGAGGGGCGCAAGGTGTACGCAAGGATCGCCAAGGTGTGAGAGTCGCTGCGCTCTTTTTTTGGGGTATCGCAGAGGACACAGAGAGTCGCAGAGATGGCAATGTAAGCGCGGCGGTAGAGGATAGGAATAAGGATGAGGGATTCGCTACGCTCCTTTTTTTGTATCGCAAGGGGCGCAAAGGGTACGCAAGGATCGCAAGGTGTGATGCAGACTATAGCTTAGAAATTAGACTTACGTAAGAGCCGCAATCTCGCATACGCCCGCAGGGCCCTTTGCCGCCTGAAAGGCTATCGCCGCCCGTAGGGCCAAACCCGCCCGCAGGGCCATGATTGCGGCGGTAGAGGATTGTAGCCAGGCCATAAAGCGCGAAATTAGGCAAGTGCGTGGGCCGCAATCTCGAACCCGCCCGAAGGGCCATTTTGCCGCCCGCAGGGCCACCAACGCCTGCAAGGCCACCGACGCCTGCAAGGCCAAAAACGCCTGCAAGGCCACCAACGCCTGCAAGGCCAAAAAACGCCCGCAGGGCCACCTACCCCCGCCTAATAGCAGCAATCAAATCTCCGCTCCTGCCTCGACTAATTGGAGCTTCTTCGCCGCCTTTCAAGATGACCTTACCTGCTTTCACCCCGCTCACGAAGGCCAAATTTACTAAGTGGCTCCGGTGGACGCGATAGAATCCAGCAGCTTCGAGTTCAGTCTCTAATTGACCCAATTTGCGCACGATGAGCAAGCGATCACCAGAGTTGAAGTAAAGGTAACTGTAAGAGCCTTCTGCCTGGACCCTGACGATATTAGCCGAACTGATAATGCGACGCTCCTCACCATCAGGCACCACGAGATTGATACTGTTGGCGGTCTCATCACGAAGTGCGTGTCGCTTTACGGCTCTAGCTACAGCTGCTTGTAAATTATCAATATCAACCGGCTTCATCAGGTAATCGGTAGCCGCCACCCGAAAGGCTTTAAGCGCAAAATCCGCATAGGCCGTCACAAAGATTACCTGTGCGGCGCCTACATCTACCTGCTCAAGTAAGGCGAATCCTGTGGTGCCACGCAGGTCGACATCAAGCATAATCAAGTCTGGGCGATGTGCAAGTATGGCTTGTTTTGCGGAAGCTAAATCATATGCCTCACCTACTACAAATACATCGTCGCAGTAGCGCTCCAAAAGTTTGCGCATAATGCGTCGCGCAGGAGCCTCATCGTCGACAATTAGGGTGCGAAGCGTCTTCATAGAGCAGTTTTATTAGCATGCGCAACAGTATCAAACGAAGGCGAAACTGGGTAAGCATGATTTGCTTCGTTTAACTGGATCAACATTTCCACCCGAGTACCGCAGGCAAGATCATTATTATATAAATCAATTACCTCGAAGGTGATATAATTAGGCTGAGCTTCATTTAATAAATGTATACGCTGACGAATAGCACTCATGGCAAATCCAGCCCCCGTGGGCGTCGTTTGTATCTGCGCAGAAGCCACTCTTCCTACTCCATTATCTTCTACACAAACACGCAAATGATTCGATGCGGATAATTTGTAGCTGACCACCAATTTTCTATCCGTCCTTTCTGAATGCATCAGTCCGTGCTTAAACGCATTTTCAATAAAAGGCTGCACGAGTAATGGCGGAATTCTGGCCTGTGGCGATAGTTGATTGTCCACATCAAAGTCGACCTTCACAGTCTGATCTGTGCGCAGACGTTCTAAATCTACGTAGAGTTTCATGGCTTCTATTTCAGCTATTAAGGGCACTTTATCCACGCGGCTGTGGTCTAAAGTGAGTCGCATTAATCTTGCGAATCTGCCTAGATAAGTATTTGCACTTCGTGGGTCTTGGTCAAGTATAAATTCTTGTATAGAATTGAGCGCGTTAAAGATAAAGTGCGGATTCATCTGAGACGCTATCGCAGTAAGTCTCGATCTCCGCAGTTCAGCTTCTAGTCTTAAAAGTCGTGTGCGCTGCCTTGTCCTTCGCCACGAAATTAGAGCCAATCCAGTCATAATTACTAACCCAAGAGTGATATAAACCCAAGGTCTCCGCCACCATACAAGATTTGCCTGGATGGTAATATAACTAATCGGTGCCCCTACTTCATCAAGTGCTAACTCTACACGATGTGTGCCCGGTGGTACAGTTGCTAGGTATAGTTCAGGGCGTAAACTTGTAATATTATGCCAAGCGGTGTCGAGGTTTGATATACGATATTTAAAGCGTTGCCGGGCACCGTTAGCATAAGCCGCAATCCTAGGATACAATGCTATGGGCTGAGTGTTTGCCGTTAGTTTAAGTATGGATTTTGGAGTAAGTGAATAGGATACTCCTGCGACCTTGGCCGAGACGAAGTTGACTGTGAGGGTTGAGTTTTGGCGAAAGCTGTCTGCTAAATTGTTGTCTGTGGCATTCGGGATTGCCACGCGATATACCTGCTTACCATAGGCCACTATGAGGGTGTCTGATTGCACGAGCAAAGCGGATGCCACCGCATCAGGTAATCCGTATGCTGAGCCAACAGGCTCACACATGATCTCACGCGCTTGGGTATTCCACCCACACCGGTCAATACCAACTTCGGTAATAATGTATGCGTAGCTATCGGCAGCTATTATATCTCTTATTCTATTGCCCCGAACAGATTTTATACGCGCAAGATTTTGCTCTGAATAACTGTTATTATAACTGAGTCTGTATAATCCTTGAGTACTTGTGCCTAATAATAGGCTATTTTTCTCAGGTTCACTGAATACAGAGACGTGTGTAGGTGGTGTAGTCAAGCCTTTAAGTATAGGACGTTGCGTACTATTTAAGTTGTAGCCGATCAGGCTATCACTATAGGTTGTCCAGAGTGTTGTACTGATAGCATCATAAGCTACATCGTAAGCTCGACCTCTGCGTAGCCTTGTTAAGTTGATATAATTTTCATAACCAGGAAACAGAGTATTGCGTTTTGGACCTACGACATATGAGCCTGCGATTGTTGCAAAAGCATAATGTTCATTATCGATTGAGATAGCGGACTTTAATTGATTCAGAGAGTCTACTCCCGAAGGTAGTTGTCGAATTATATTTAGACCTTTGCCTGAATCATTAATCTCAACGTTCGTATTGTACCGCACATTATTGTTGTGCATCCAGAGTACAGAGCTTTCTACGCCATTCGCAATTTTATGGGCGGTATTGTCAAGTTGGTATAGCTCAGAAGTACGGGTTGCAGCGAGCAATTTCCCAGCTGGCGTCATCGCAAGACCTGTTATAGCGCCGCTGAGATTGGAGTAGTCAGTTATGAGTGGCGGGGTTGCGGTGATAGCGATTACTCCTTGGTCTAGCGTTGATGCCCACAGTGTTCCTGATGCGTCAAAGGCCAGAGCACTTACATCGCACGGAGGGCTAACTCGACGCCAATTTCCTGAATGGGCTAGCAGAAATACTCCGCGATTTCCGGCCAGCACTTCTTCACCAGAAGCTAATCTTACACTAGCTCTAATTTTTTGGTTGGATACTGGGTTTGTGCTTACTCGCCAAGTATTAAGTCCATGAGTGGATAGTAACTGCCAAGCTAAAGAATCACTGTTGATATTTCTAATCACTAGATTAGAGTCATTGCGTACAAATACAGCGCTGATCGCCTCAAATTTATCTGCTGGCAACATGCGTGCGTCCTTACCATCTAATATGGCCAACGGCCTGCCATTTCGGTTACTTATTAGCGCAAGCGATGATTTGGTTCCATACAGTTGGCCTGGCTCATTACCGTTGCACATTACGGTTAACGATCGCCGACTGATTAGCTTATTTGAGTCTAGCGATGTCTGGAGTAGTTCTTCGTCAACAAGTGAATTGATATGCTTCGGTGCTATATGAAAGTCTGCAAAATCAGCTCGTTGCAAACCTAAGTCTAGCACTACATCCAGACTATCTGCGACTACTTTAAATAATTGTCTACGAAAGTTAGCGACATATAAATCGCCCCGTTCTGACACTTGAAAGTTGTGGGCTTCAGCGTGTTTGGCGAGACTTGATCGGTAAGGTATAAAGTCTATACCGTCGTAGCGAAACACTCCCGCGGCGGTTGCCAGCCACATCCAACCTGCCTTATCAAAGTAGATGTCGTACACCGTATCGTCGGGCAATCCGTCCGTGCTAGTCAGTTGAGTGATGACGTGCGGGTTACTCTGTGCATGCAAGCAAATACCTGCAGCTTTCGCCAAAACAAGCAACAGGAGGAATATGAGTTTCACGCCTTTTGATTTGGCCTCTACGCTAAAGTCTAAAAGCCGATGGGTAGCGCATAGTAATTAAAATTGTGGGAAAGGGCATAGACATTTCTTGAGCGGTTGTTGTGGCTACCTGAATTGCATGTTTCGCTGTATCAAAGAATGGCATACATTGCGCTCTCTTCCAAGTATATCTTCAAATTATGAAATTTTCAATACTCTTTTCTCTCTTAGTTGTTTTGCTTGCCACATCTCCAAGCTACGCAATTAGCGGACCTACGGCTAGTACACAGATTGCTGCTGTAGCTAGCAAAACCTCAGCCTCAATGCCAGTGGCACTTAGCAAGCGCGAGTCACGCCGCGCGATTAAGCAAGAGCGTAAAGCCATGCGAAAGGCAGTTCCGCGTGCAGGAAGAGACAAGAGCTTTGTTGCAGCAATCTTGCTTTCTGTATTCCTAGGTGGGTTAGGAATCGATCGTTTTTACTTAGGTCGAGTAGGTACAGGAATTTTGAAGCTTATCACATTTGGAGGCTTCGGCATCTGGTATCTCGTTGATATCATCTTGATCGCCACGCGGTCACTTAAGCCTAAAAATGGTGAGTATTACGACTAACCGTAACCTCAAGAAAGCTGAAGCCCAATACTAGCGATTAGTGTTGGGCTTTCTGCGTAATGACTACTACTAATAAATGGAGTATAAGTCATATCAATAGAAAATCTAATTATGAGACTTATTGCGCTAAGTGATTTTACATGCTACAAGTCAACCTGTAAGGACTTCAAGACTAGTGTATTAGTTTTCCAAAAAATTCCTGGAATTTTAATTAAATTTGATATTCGCTTGCTAGCGATAGATTACAAACTATACAATTGATCGAGCTATACCTCCAAGCTACTCTAACACTTGTGATATCGTAACTTAGCTATCGTTGTGCCACCATTTCTAGCCTCGTGTCCTGCCTCCTACAGCTATTACCGCCGCGCCTCTTTTCCGCACCCTTTGCGAATCTCCTCTACCTCCGCGATCCATAAAAGAGCGTATCGAGAATATTTTCGCGCGATACCACCTACATAGAATAAGTGTAGCGCCCCCAAGCAATACCTTCACCCCATGCCGCAACGCCTTGCTACAACACTCACTGCTCAGGGCGAACGCCATCTGCGTAGTCATCATCCCTGGATCTACACCGATAGCATTCAACGAATGAAAGGAAAAGGTGAGCCAGGGGATCTTTGTATTTTCTTTGATCGGAGGCGTGATAAATTTTTGGGAATCGGTCTATATGATCCTGATTCACCTATTCGCATCAAAGTTATCTATGTCGGGCCGCCGATTCAGGTCAATGCTGATTTCTTTAATGCACTTATAGCCAAATCATTTGTTCTCCGTGCACCACTGCTTCACACCGATACCGATAGTTATCGACTAATCAATGGAGAAAATGATGGCTTCCCAGGTCTAATAGCAGACATTTATGGTAAGGTATTAGTAGTAAAATTATACAGTAGAATTTGGATTCCTTGGTTTGCTGATTTTCAACAGGAATTACTCGCAGTCTCAGGTTGCGACACGTTGGTCTTACGCTTAAGTCGCAAGCTCACCGAAAGTACTAATTTACCACCCAACTGGAGTGACGGAGCCATAATTCATGGAGAATTAGCTTCACCCGAAGTTGTATTTCGCGAACATGGCGTGAGCTTTACAGCCAATGTTTTAGAAGGTCACAAAACAGGGTTCTTCCTCGACCATCGCGATAATCGTCGACGAGTGGGGGAGCTAGCCAAAGGGCGTAAAGTACTCGACGTTTTCAGCTACGCTGGTGGATTTGCCGTACATGCGCTAGTTGGCGGAGCCGCAGAGGTCACCGCACTGGATATCAGCAATCAAGCGCTACAACTTGCGCACGCAAATGCTGAATTGAATGGTGTTGCAGATAGACTCAACACGCTTCAAGGGGATGCTTTTGCTGAGCTTGAAGCGCTGCAAAAATCTAATCAAAAGTTTGATCTAATCATTATAGATCCGCCTTCGTTTGCCAAGAAAGCCACTGAAGTTGAGGGAGCGATGCGTGCATATGCGCGCCTCACGCGCATAGCTGTGCCACTCGTTGCGGAGGGTGGTATCCTACTGCTTGCCTCTTGTTCTGCTAGAATAAGTGCCGAAGATTTCTATGCACTGCAAACTTCGGAATTGCAGAAATCGCGGCGCACTTTTACCGAGTTAGCACGTACCGGACATGACATCGATCATTCCATCTCTTTTTCAGAAGGTGCTTATTTGAAGGCAATTTATGTGCAATTGTAGCTCGTTGCCCGCTCGCTAATCAGGCTCTAACTTGTCGCCTAGCGTTGCAACCTGTACATTCCGCCCATGCGTTTATTACTGCACATTTGCTTAGTGTTGATGGGTCTGGTTTTGGCGAAAGCCGAAGGACTCGCACAGCCCGAACTACCGCTCACATCACCCTTGCAGTGGCCGGGTACGGTGAGCTACGATGCTAGCATTCCGACGCCCGAATCCATCATCGGACATCGCATCGGCGAGCGTCACACCATCCCAAGTCAGGTGGTTCGATATTTTGAGGCTGTCGCCAAAACAAGCCCTCGCGTCACCCTGCGCTATCACGGATTTACCCATGAAGGTCGCGCGCTTATCCATGCCATTGTAACTACTCCAGAACGTCAGTCACAGCTTGATAAGCTGCAGCAACAGCACCAAAAGTTGTTTAGTGATCCGGCAGGTTTTAGCGAAAGCGAACTGGCCGAAATGCCAGCCGTGGCCTACATGGGGTACTCTATTCACGGCGACGAAGCATCGGGCACAGAGGCTGCCATGCTCACGCTGTATCACCTGGCAGCGGGGCAGGGTCCGGCAATAGACGAGGTGCTAAATGGGGTGGTCACGATCATAGATCCGATGTTTAATCCAGACGGTCGCGATCGCTTTACGGACTGGGCAAATCGCAATCGAGGGGCCGTTGCCACCACCGATCCGCAGGATCGTGAACACAATCAGGAATGGCCGCGCGGCCGTACTAACCACTACTTGTTCGACCTTAATCGCGATTGGCTACCGGCAGTGCATCCCGAGTCGCAGGCGCGGTTAGCGCTATTCTATCAGTGGCGTCCGCAGGTGCTTACCGACTATCACGAGATGGGCTCGAATGCCACGTATTTCTTTCAGCCGGGCATACCGAGTCGCACGAATCCCTATACGCCACAGCGGAATCAGGAGCTTACCGGACTCATCACAGACTATTCCGCGCGCGCCCTCGATCGCATTGGTAGCCTCTATTATACCCGCGAAAGTTTTGACGATTTTTACTATGGCAAAGGCTCGACTTACCCCGATGTGAATGGCTCTATAGGCATCCTATTCGAGCAGGCTTCGAGTCGTGCACTTACCCGCGAAGTGAGTGGTGGCAAGCTTACCTATGACTTTTCTATCCGCAATCAGCTCACGGCTTCGTTGGCCACACTGCAAGCAACTGCCGCCTTGCGCCAAGAGATGGTGAAGCATACGCACACCTTTTATTCGGGCAGTTCAGCTTTCGCCAAAACGCTCCGCACCAAGGCTTACGTGATGCCGATTACGGGCCAAGCCAATAGAGCCACTGAGCTGGCCAACCTATTGAAACGACACCGCGTGCAGTTGTATGCTAACACGGCAAGTGTGTCTGCCAGCGGCCGGACTTTCGCTGCTGGCGAAGCCTTTATTATTCCTGGTGATCAGCAACAAGCGCGCTTTATGCAGGCTGTGCTGGAGCCAAATACGGAATTTCAGGATTCACTCTTTTACGATGTGAGTACTTGGGCTTTGCCGATGGCCTTTGATGTAGAGATGTATCCGCTTACAAGTCTGCCGAGCGGTAAGTATCAAGCCTTGCCAGCGAGCAGCGTTGCAAGTCCAGAGTTTGTGCATTCGGGCACCTTGTTGGGCGATACGAGCGCGGCGTATGCTTATGTATTTCCGTATCAGGGGTATTTCGCACCACGAGCTGTGTATCGCATTACCAGTGAGGGCGGGCATGCGCGCATCTTAAACGAACCGAGTAGCGTCATGGTAGGAGGCCGTGCCGTACAATTGCCGCGCGGTAGCATTGTTGTCCCGCTTACGCAAAACCCGCTAGGAAGGCAACGTGCCACTCAACTCATCGACGAAATCGTGGCTCAAGATGGACTAACTGTCTATGCAGTTGCCACGGGGCTGACGCCTACAGGTCCTGACTTTGGCGGGCGCTCCACATACTTGCTTGAAGCACCAAAAATTGCTTTGCTGATGGGCGAAGGCACTAATGCTTATCAAGCGGGCACGGCTTGGCATTTATTGAGTGAGCGGATGCAAATGCCAGTAAGCCTAATCGATGTGGACCGGGTGGGAATGATCGACCTAACACGCTACACCCATATTGCGATGACAGGCGGTAGCTACTCAGGTATTGATGAGGCGGCGCTTAAAAGTTGGGTGAGTAAAGGCGGCACTTTAGTGGCTAGCCACACGGCTGCTAATTGGGCCGTTGACAAGGAATTTGTGAAGCTAAAAGAGCGCAAATTCGACGTAGATAGTCTGGTACGTAAGCTGCCGTATGCGCAACTTGATGATGCTCGTGGTGCTCAATATATAGGTGGGGCAATTTTTCAGGTCGAGCTTGACGCGACGCACCCCTTAAGTTACGGGATGCAGGATTTGGGCGACGTTGCGGGTCAGGCAGATGCGAAGCTATTCAGGCAGCAAGCCCGCTTTTTCGAGCCAAGCGATATACCTGGCGCAACGGTAGGTCGTTATGCAAAAGATGCCTTAGCGAGTGGCTATTTAAGTGCACCCCGAGCCAAGCAGGCCAGTGGTGCTGCCGCGATCGTAGCGACACCACTGGGTCGTGGCCAAGTAGTCGTCTTTTTTGATCAACCTGTGTTTCGTGGCTTTTTCAGAGGCAGCGAGCGATTGTGGATGAATGCGATGACGGTCGGTTTTTAGGCGATCCCTTTCCCCTTTTCCCATGCCCTTAGCCATTTTCTCCATCCCTACCCGCAAAACGTAGTGCACTACCGCACAAGCAGTTACGTGCTTAGCTTTGCATCAGCATTTACGGCCATTAAAGCCGTGTTATAATTTGCTAGCCCCTTGATAAAGATTATCCATCAAGATGCCCCCGGCGCTTGATTTCTCATTGCCTCAGTATGTTGTATACAAGCTGGGCGATGGCTATACGGCACCGCCCCTATACGCAGCGCGTATGGTGTCCGTCCTGGTCGTTCCGTCGCCTACCTCCACGGGCGGCCAGGGCGTTTTTTGTGTTGGCCTTTATGGCGTTATTGGCCCTTCGGGCGGCAAGATGGCCCTTCGGGCGTGTTCGAGATTGCGGCCCACGCATTGCCTAATACTCGCGCTTTATAGCCTAGCTCCCATCCTCTACCGCCGCAATCATGGCCCTGCGGGCGGGTTTGGCCCTACGGGCGGCGATAGCCTTTCAGGCGGCAAAGGGCCCTGCGGGCGTATGCGAGATTGCGGCTCTTACGTAAGTCTAATTTCTAAGCTATAGTCTGCATCACACCTTGCGATCCTTGCGTATCCTTTGCGCCCCTCGCGATACAAAAAAGGAGCAAATCAAATCCCCCCTCCTGATTCCCATCCTTAACCGCCGCGCCTTACCAGCCCATCTCTGCGACCCTCTGCGCACTCAGCGATAAAATCCTGCAATAAAAAGAGCGCAGCTCCAATCACACCTTGCGATCCTTGCGTAACCTTTGCGCCCCTTACGATACAAAAAAACCGTAGTTCCAATCAGACCTCACGCCCCTTCCACTAAAAATCCCCTCAAATGAGCGAAGCGATCCTCTTATCCCTTCATCAACTCAATCATATAAGTCCCGTGCCCACCCAAAGTCAATAAATAATCAGCTTGAACCCTCGGAAACTCGGCACCACCCAAAATCTCTTTCGCACGAAAGCCCTGATACTGAGGCAAATCCAAGCACACACTCAGCGGACGGCTATCTAGGTTGGCCACCACAAGTACTGCTTCATCTTCAAACTCTCGGAGGTAAGCCAGAATAGCCTTTTCATCAGGATTCAAAATCCGCATCGTACCCCGACCGAAGCACTGATAATGCTTGCGAGCTTCAATCATGCGACGCATCCAATTCAACATCGAACCCCGACGCTTTTCCTGAATCTGCACATTGATAGTCTCATAGTGAAACTCAGGATCTGTAATCGTCGGCAAGTAAAGTCGCTGCGTATTAGCCGTGCTAAAGCCAGCATTCAATTGCGGACCCCATTGCATTGGCGTACGCACACCATCGCGGTCGTTGAGATACACATTATCTCCCATACCTATCTCATCACCGTAGTAAATCACGGGTGTTCCAGGCATAGTAAATAGCAGCGTATTCATGAGTTGCTGCTTACGTCGGCTACCATTCATGAGTCGCGCCAACCGCAGTCGAATGCCCATATTTTGCTTCGCCTCCGGCACGTAGCAATAGTGTTCCCACATCCACTTGCGCTCTTCTGGGGTCACCATTTCAAGCGTTAGCTCATCGTGATTCCGCAAAAAAGTCACCCATTGGCAGCTTTCCGGAATTTCGGGAGTACGCTCCAGCACCGTTACGATGTCAGCTCTATCCTGCTTGGCCAGCGACATATAAAGTCGAGGCATCAACGGGAAGTGATAATTCATGTGGCACTCATCGCCATCGCCCAAGTAAGCGGCGCTATCGGCAGGCATCATGTTGGCCTCAGCCAATAGACAGATTTCGCCCTTAAACTTTTGGTCCACATGCGTGCGCAAGCGCTTCAAGAATGCATGTGTTGGCGACAGGTTTTCGCAACTGGTTCCTTCCTCTTCAAAAAGATATGGAATCGCGTCGAGCCTAAAGCCGTCCACGCCCATGCCAGCCCAAAAGTCTATCACCTCATAAATCGCCTTCTCAACCTCGGGGTTCTCATAGTTGAGGTCTGGCTGGTGATGAAAAAACCTGTGCCAATAATATTGCTCCACTTCAGGATGCCACGTCCAATTACTCTCCTCAGTATCTAAAAAGATAATCCGGACGCCATCATACTTATCCTTGTCGTCGCTCCAGACATAAAAATTTCGTTCGCTCGACCCTTCCGGTGCCGCAATCGCCCGCTGAAACCAAGGATGCTCATCGGAGGTATGATTAATCACCATCTCCATGATGATTTTCAGCCCTCGTTTGTGCGCTTCAGCTACCAATTCTCGTACATCATCAATGTTGCCGTAACTTGGATTTACCTTGTAATAGTCGGCAATATCATAGCCATCGTCCTTAAGTGGTGATGCAAAAAATGGCATCACCCAAACAGCCGTTACACCCAGACTTTGGATATAATCTAGCTTACTGATTAAGCCCTTAATGTCGCCGTATCCATCCCCATTGCTGTCGCAAAAGCTCTTGATGTGGACTTGATAAATAATAGCATCCTTGTACCAAAGGCTCGGGGCAACAGTAGACGACATACGGTAATTTCTCGGTGTGGTAATTGAGTCGCAATATAGCAGCGCTAAGTAATCAGGTGCCAGATATGTGTCTCGCCCGCCATCACCTACCTTCCGGCCATGGCACCGCTCATCACCAACGACGCAGTAGTACTCGGCATCCTCCTTGCTATCCTTGCGCTCATTTTTACGGCCGATCGTCGGTATCCTAAAGTTTTCAAAGTTCTCCCTGCATTACTGCTCTGCTATTTCGTGCCGGCATTACTTAACTGGCCCTTGCACATCATCGCGCCACATTGGTATACGGCAGAGGCATGGCAGGCATTTGAGGCGGCGGGTTTATCGCTTCCGCAAAACCTGTCACACGCGGAGGTACAACGTGCGCTCACAGATGCAGGCCTCGCATTAAGTGACTTCAGCGCATTTGAGCAACACTCTGCGCTCTACTTCATGGCTTCACGGTATCTACTTCCGGCATCGCTGGTGCTGTTATGCCTCAGCATCGATCTACGGGCCGTGCTCAATCTTGGTCCAAAGGCGCTCATCATGTTTTTTACGGCGACGGCAGGCATCGTCATTGGCGGACCTGTTGCTCTTTGGTCGGCCACCACCTTCTTTCCCGGCACCTTCAGCGTTGGTCCCGACGAATTATGGCGCGGACTCAGCACCATAGCCGGATCGTGGATCGGGGGAGGTGCCAATCAGACAGCCATGAAAGAAGTCTATGCAGTAGGCGACGGCCTCTTTGCCAGCATGATCGTAGTCGATATTATCGTCGCCAACATCTGGATGGCCTTTTTGCTTTACGGCTCTGGTATGGCCGAGCGTATCGATCGTTGGCTCAAAGCAGATTCGAGTGCCATTGATGATCTCCAGCGAAGAGTAGCGGATTACCAAGCCTCGGTGCTACGTGTGCCATCGACCACCGATACCTTTCAGCTACTCGCCGTTGGCTTTGGTGGGGTGGCGCTAGCACACTTCGGGTCCGA
>JAULKR010201652.1:0-16932 GCA_032356305.1 Prasiola linearis | reverse complement strand
ACTTGTGGTTGAAGTGGATATCGGCCACGATGGGCACCGGCGAGCCCTCGACGATGGCCTTGAGCGCGTCCGCGTCTTCGGGCCGCGGCACGGCCACGCGGACGATGTCGGCGCCCGCGTCGGCGAGCTCGGTGATCTCGGCGAGGCACGTCTCCACCTCGTGCGTCTTGCCCGTCGTCATGGACTGGACCGTGATGGGCGCGCCGCCGCCGATGGCGAGCGCCTTCTCGACGCCGTCCACGGTATGGCGAAGGATGACCTGGCGAGAATGGCGGCGCGGGCGCTGCGGGGCCTGGGCGGCCTGCGTGGACTCGTCGACGGAGCGTTCCATGGAATCGGATCGGGGGGTGGGCGAGGCCACAACGGGCCGGGGGCGGGCGGAGTTTACCCGGGACGAGGGCGCGTGCGCGGATCGGCCGGAAATCCACCCGCCGAAGAAGCGGGGCGCGTGAGCCCGGATCCAGCCGCGTGCCGAAGGAACGAGGCATACCCCTCGACGCCATGCGCCTCTTGCTCGTCCCGATCCTCGCCCTCCTCTCAGGCTGCGACCCCGCGGCGTTCTCCTGCGAGACCCTCGATGCCGAGCAACCCACCGACGCCATGCGGACGTGCGTCTTCGCCGCCGAGATCACCGACGAGGGCTTCGCGACGCACGGCGACGAGGCCGCCGCGGTGACCTTCGGCGAGGCGTCGCTCTCTCCGGACGACCGCCCGCCGCTCACGGACGACCGCACGGACGCGACCGGCACGACGCTGATCGCGCGCCGCGGCGTCGCCGAGTGGAGCCGCGACGGCGAGGCCGTCCGCCGCGACAGCGTAGGGCCGACCGGCGGCACGGCGCTCTCGCCCGGCGGCCGGTGGGCCATCGCGCTCGCCGAGGGACGCCTTCTCCTCGGCGAGCCCGGCGCCGAGGCGCACGCCCAAGCCGAGATCGTGGGCGGCAGCCGCAGCTTCGGCACCGTCGCCTCGACGGGCGCGTCGGCGGGCTCCTTGCCGAACACGGTGCCGCTGGCCTTCTCGCCGGACGGCGCCCGCCTCGTGGGCGTGGACAGCGACAGTTCGCTCGTGGTGTGGGACGCCGGCACCGGCGAGCGCCTCTGGGCGGCGGCGCTGGGCGGCCCCGCGCGTGCGCTCACGTTCTCGCCCGACGGCGAGCGCCTGGCGGTCGCCGCCGAGAACACGGCGACACTGTGGGACGCCGCCTCCGGCGAGGCCGTCGGCGCGTGGGCCACGCCGCGCACCGCCGAGGCGTTCTCGTTCCACGGCGACCACCTCGCCGTATGGTTCCCCTCGAAGCGGTCGAAGCAGGTCCGGCGCATCGAGCACGCATCCCGGCGCGACGAGCAGTTCGTCCGCACGCGCTCCGACGGCACGATGGAGACGCTCCGCACCGACCCGCGCGGCGTGGTGGTGTGGCGGCTGCCGTGACGCCGCCGACGCCCGCGGCGTGGCGGAGGCGGTAGTGCGTTCGGACCACGGAGGCGAGGAGCGTCGGGCGCTACCGTAGGGCTCCCCTCTCCTCCCGACCGCCATGTCGCCCGTTCTCCACTGCCTGGCCTTCGCCCTCGTGCTCGTCGCCGCGGGCTGCGACTCCGGCTTCGACCCTCCGCCCGTCGGCACGTCCACGGTAACGGTCGTGGGCGACACCGAGGTCGCGTTCAGCGGCGAGGGCTTCTACAGCCGCATCAGCGACCAGCCGTCGACGTGGGAGATCCTCCTCACCGACCGCAACACGCCGACGGTCCGGTTCAGGATCGTCACCGATGTCGTCGGAACGGGCACGTACGCGCTCCCGGCCGACGCCAACGCCCGCCTCGAATTGCCCGACGACGACGCGACGACGTACCGCGCCACCGAGGGCTCCCTCGTGGTCACCGACGCCACGGCGACGCGCGCCCAGGGCCGGTTTGCGTTCACCGCCGAGCGGCCCAGCGGCCGCCGCGTGACCGTCTCCGGCACGTTCACGGCGGAATAGCCCGCGTCCCGATGACTCGTCTCACGCTCCTGCTCGTCCTGCTGGCCGGCTGCTCCGCCCTCGAGCCCTTCGACAACGACCGTGGCAGCTTCTCGGCCACCGTCCGCGGCGCCGAGACACTCGACCTCCGCGGCTCGGGCTTCTACAGCCGGATCTCGGACGAGCCCTCGACGTGGTCCGTCTATCTCACCGGCACGAACGCGCCCGTCGTGCTGTTCGAGATCGAGGCGGACGTCGTCGAGGCGCGCCGGTATGCCGTCCCCGCCGACGTGCGCGCGACGTTCGAGGTGGACCGCCTCGACGGCTCGGCCTTCGTCGGCTCCGAGGGCGCGCTCACCGTCACGTCGGCCACGGCGACGCGCGCCGAGGGCACGTTCGCCTTCACGGCAGTGGGGCCGGACGGCGAGGTGACCGTCGAGGGCCGCTTCGTGGCCGAGTGAGCACACCCCTTCACGTCGCGATGCGCTTCTTCCTCTTCGGCCTTCTGCTCGCCCTCGGCGGCTGCGACTCCGGCGCCGCGCCGCCCTCAACGCCCGGCTTCTCGGCCACCGTCCGCGGCGCGCGCACGCTCGACCTCCGCGGCGACGCCTTCTTCGACGAGGGCGGCTCCCTCGACGCGTGGAGCCTGCTCCTCGTCGGGCGCTCCGGAGCCGTCGTCTCGGCAACCGTCTTCGACACACCGCTCGCGCCGGGCACCGTCGGGATCCCTGACATCGCGAGCGCGGGCCTCGACGTGCTCGCCTCGTCGCCGGTCTACTTCGAGGCGACCGAGGGCACGCTCGTCGTCACGAGCGTCGAGGCGACTGCGGTGCGGGGCACAGTCTCGTTCTCGGCGAGAGAGGACGGCGGCGACGCCGTCGTGACCGTCGAGGCGGGGTTCACCGCGCGGCGGCTGGCGGCGACGCGCGGAGCGTGACGGCGGCGAAGACGGCCAGCCCCGCCGGTAGCGCGGCGAGCGCCCACAGCGTCGGCGCGTAGCTCCCGAAGGCCGCCACGCCGAGCGGGAAGAGCAGCGGCCCGACGGCCGTCCCGCCCACGAAGACCGTCCGCGTGAAGCCTTTGATGGCGCCGATGTGCGCGCGCCCGAAGAAGTGCGCGTACGCGCTCCCGCCGACGTTGCGCTTCGCGCCCTGCGTCAGCCCGAACGCGACGCCGTACGCCCACACCCCCGCCTCCGTCTCGACGAGCGGCACCGCCGCCACCATGACCGCGAAGAGCGCCATCGCGGGCACAAGCACGCGTCGAGGGCCGATGCGGTCGAGCAGCGCGCCCGCCCCCAGACTCGACGCCGCGGTGACGGCGCCGTAGGGCACGAAGAGCAGCGCCGCCTGCGCCCGGTCCAGCCCGCCCGCCGCCATCAGGTCCACATGGTGAAACAACAGCCCCGTCCCGATGCAGCTCGACGACGCGAGGGCGAGCGTCAGCGCCCAGAAGACGCCCGTGCGGCGCGCTTCGGCGAGCGTCGCCGAGGGTTCAGGCTCAGCGTCGGGATCGGCCTCGATGTCGCCGTCCGGGAGCAAGCCGTAGCGCTCCGGGTGGAGCCGAAAGAAGAGCGCCCCGACGGGCAACATGACCGCCGCCACGCCCACGCCGAGCCACACGTACGTGGTGCGCCAGCCGACCGTCGCGATGCCTTCGGCGATGAACGGCGGCACCGTCGCCACGGCCGCCGCCATGCCCAGCCCCATCACGCCGACCGCCACGCCGCGGCGGCGCACGAACCACAGGTTGACCACGTGGATGGCGGCGAGGCTGAGCGCGCCCTGCCCCAGCGCGCGGAGCAGGAAGAAGCCGAGGATGAGCGTCGCCAGGCCGCGTGCCTGCGCCATGGCGAGGCACGCCAGCGCGAGCAACGCCACGATGACCAGCACGCCGCGCCGCGGCCCCCACCGGTCGAGCGCCCGCCCGGACCACGGCAGCACGAACGCCGCCGCCACCGTCGCGCCGGTGTACGCCGCCGAGACGGCGCCGCGCGACAGCCCGAGGTCGGCGATGAAGGCGTCGATGAAGAGCGACACGCCGGCCGTCTGGCCCGGCAGCGTCGCCGCCATCGCCAGCGCCGCGGCGACGGCCACCGGCCACCCGAAGTACACGGGCGACGCGCGGACGACGCGGCTGCGCAGGAGGTCGGGCGGGTCGGGCACGGTCCCCGAACCCGTCGCGGCCGGGGCGGGTCCGTCGCCGCCTGAGGCACGACCGTCGCGCGACCGCCGCCCGCGCGGCCGGAATCCGCGCACCGATGTCCCGTGCGCGCGCCGGGCCGCCGGCATCTTACGCCTGCCCGCCCGCGCCCCCGTCGCGCCGCCCGATGCGGGCGCCGCACGACGTACCCTGAAGCGCCTCACGAGTCACCCCGTCGCCGGTGTACCGCTCCCGCTGGACGCTGATCGCATCCCTGATGCTGGCCTCGGCCGGAGCGCACGCGCAGTCCGGGCGCGCCTTCGACGCCGGGCCGTACACCGGCACCCTGTGGACGCTCGCCGACGGCCTGCCGCAGAACTCCGTCTACGGCCTCGCCCAAGCGCGGGATGGCGCGCTCTGGCTGGTCACCGACTCCGGCCCCGCCCGCTTCGACGGCGTCGCCTTCGAGACGTTCGTCGACCTCGACGCCCACCCGGACCTCACCACGGCGGTCCACGAGGACGCGCGCGGCCGGGTCTGGATCGGGTCGTACGCCAGCGGGACTGTCCGCTACGAACCGCCCTCGGCGTTGCACCCGGGCGGCCGCTTCCTGCCGGTCGCCCCCGACGATGAGGCCGCGCACGCGTACGTCGTGAGCTTCGCCGCATCCGGGACGACGGTCTGGGTCGCGACGTCGAGCGGGGTCACGCGTATCGCCGAGGGCGACCGGCGGGGCTTCGCCGAGGCCGACGGCCTGCCACCGGGCACCGTCCGCACCGTGCTCGCCGCGCGCGATGGCGCCGTGTGGGTCGGCACCGACGGTGGCCTCGCGCGCTTGCGCGGCGACCGCTTCGAGGCCGTCGGCGGCGAGGCGCGCGTGTCGGCGCTCGCCGAGGCGCCGGACGGCACCGTGTGGGTCGGCACCGGCGACGGCTTGGGACGGGTACGCGGCGCCCGCGTCGAGCCCGTCGACGCGCTGGATGGGGCGACGGTGACGGCGCTCGTCGTGGCGCGCGACGGCGCCGTGTGGGCCGGCACCGAAGCACCGACCGTGCACCGCCTCGACGTGGCGACGGGCGCCGTCGGGACGCTGCCCACCGGCGAGCCCGGCCGCAGCGGCGGGGTGCGGGCGCTGCTCGAAGACCGCGAGGGCAACGTCTGGGCCGGCACCTACGGCTACGGCCTGGTCCGCTACCGCCGCAACGCCGTCCGCATGCTCACCCAGGCCGACGGCCTGACCGACAACCTCGTCCGTCCCATTCAGGAAGCGCGCGACGGGAGCGTCTGGATCGGCACGCGCGGCGCGGCCGTCCACCGCCTGCGCGACGGCGGGCTCCGGGCCTTCCGACTGCCCGGCATCACGTCGGGCGGCTCCGTCGAGGCGATGGCCGAGCGCGCCGACGGCTCTCTCTGGGCGGGCGTCTCCGGACACGGCGTGGCGCGCGTCGACGGCGACCGGCTCCGCATCGAGATCCCGGGCGCGGTCGACCCGACGGCGCTCCTGGAAGACCGTCGAGGCCGCCTGTGGATCGGGATGCGCGGCGGGCTGTGGCGCCAGGACGCCGACGGCGTGATCCGCTTCTCGGCCGCCGACGGCGTTCCGGACGGCGACGTGCGGACCATCGTCCAGGACGCGCGAGGCTCAGTATGGATCGGGACATCGAGCGGGCTCCTCCGCGCCGACGACCGCGGCGGCGCCACCACGTTCACGGCGTTCGGGACGGCGGACGGGCTCGCCGACCCCGGCGTCTTCGCCATCCTGGAAGACCCAGACGTGCCCGGCGCGCTGTGGATCGGCGGCGGCGCGCACCTGACGCACGTCGCGCCGGACGGCCGCCTCACGGCGCTCGACCTGCCCCGGATGCTCGTCGCGGACGGCCGCGGCGCGCTGTGGACGCGCGACCTTCACAGCCTCCGCCGCGTGGCGCTCGCCGACCTCCGGGCCGCCGTGGCCGACCGTACCCACGACGTGCCGATCACGTCGTACGGACGCGAGGCCGGACTGGAGGGCGAGGGCGTGTACGGCTTCGGGCCGCCCGCGGCGAGCACACGCGACGGCCGCCTCTTCTTCCCCACCACGCTCGGCGCGGCCGTGGTGACGCTGGACGCGCTCGGCGAGGCGCTGCCGCCGCCGCCGGTCGCCGTGCGCTTCGTGGAGGCCGACGAGGTGCGCCACCGCGTCGTGCCGAAGCGCCTCGGGCCGGACCTCGACCGGCTCGTGATCGGCTACGCCGGGATCGACCTCACGGCGCCCGAGCGCGTCCGCTACCGGTACCGCCTCGACGGCTTCGACGCGGGCTGGGTGGACGCCGGCACGGAGCGGCAGGCCGTCTACACCAACCTCCCGCCGGGCGATTACTCGTTCCGCGTCGAGGCGCAGAACCACCAGGGCACGTGGAGCGCGTCTCCGGCGACGCTGGCCGTGCGCGTGGCGCCGCGTGTGACGGAGACGGCGTGGTTCCGGTGGCTCGCCGCCCTCGGTCTGCTCGGGCTAGCGGCGGCCGGGTGGCGTGCGCGTGAGCGCGGGCGCCGCCAGCAGGAGACGCTCCTGCGCGAGACCGTGCGCCGACGCACCGAGGCCCTCCAGCTGGAGAAGGAACGCGCCGAGGCCGCCCGCGACGATGCCCGCCAGGCCCGCGCCACCGTCGAGGTGCAGACCGAGCAGCTCCGCGCGCTCGACGCGGCCAAGAGCCGCCTCTTCGCCAACCTCAGCCATGAGTTCCGCACGCCGCTCGCGCTCATCCTCGCACCGCTCGAAGCCGCCATGGCCGACGCGCCCGACCTCCGACTCGCGCACACCCAGGCGGCGCGCCTGCTCGACCTCGTCAACCAGCTCCTCGACCTCTCGACGCTCGACGCCGGCCACCTCCGCTTGCGCCGCCGACCGACCGACCTTGGCGCGCTCGTGGCGCGCACCGTCGGCGCCTTCCGCTCCGACGCCGACGCGCGCGGCGTCGCCCTCTCGACGCACCTCCCGGACGCGCCGCTCGTGGCCGACGTGGACCCGGCGCACGTCGAGCGCGTGGTGACGAACCTCGTCGCAAACGCGCTCGCGCACACCGACCGCGGCGGCAAGGTGGGCGTGGCCCTCCACCGCGACGGCCCGGAGGCGCGCCTCGCCGTCCGCGACACCGGCGAGGGCATCCCCGCCGATGCGCTGCCCCACCTCTTCGACCGCTTCTTCCAGGTCGAGCGCGCCGGGCAGGCCGGGACGGGCATCGGGCTCGCCCTGGCGAAGGAGCTCGTGGCGCTCCACGGCGGCCGGATCGGCGTAGAGAGCCAGGAGGGCTTCGGCAGCACGTTCTCGGTCGCGCTCCCGCTCGGCGAGCCCGCCGGGCTCTCCCCCCCTGCGGTGCGAGGCGTCGACGACGAGCCCCCGTCCGGCCCGAGCGTCCGGCCCGAGCCGAGCCCTACGGCTGGACCGATCCCCGAGACGAGCGCCGACGCCCAACCAGTCCCCGAGGCGTTTCATGACGCGGCACCCGGAACGCCGAACGCGGAACGCGACACGCGCCCCACCCTCCTCCTCGTCGAGGACCACGACGACCTGCGCGACTTCCTCGCGCGCTCCCTCGCCGACGCGTGGCACGTCCACCCCGAGGCCGACGGCGCCGAGGGCCTGCGGCGCGCGCGCGCGCTCCGCCCGGACGTGGTCCTGAGCGACGTGATGATGCCCGCCCTCGACGGCTTCGCGCTCACGGCGGCGCTGCGCGCCGAGGCCGGACTCGCGCGCACGCCGGTCCTGCTCCTGACCGCGCGTGCCGACGCCGAGGGCGAGATCGCCGGACTCGCCGCCGGCGCCGACGACTACCTCGCCAAGCCGTTCAGCCTGCCCGTCTTGCGCGCGCGTCTCGACGCTCTCCTGACGCGGCACCGAGCCCGGCAGGGCGAGGCGCACCGCGTAGTCGTCGGCGTCCGCGACGTGGAGGTGACGTCGGACGAGGCGGCATTCGTCGAGCGCGTGCGCGACCATGCCGAGGCGGCGCTCGGCGACGCCGGCCTGACCGTCGAGACGTTGGCGGGGCGCGTGGCGGTCAGCCCGCGGCAGCTCACGCGGCGCCTCAAGGCGCTCACCGGCCTCAGCCCCGGTGCCTTCGTGCGCTCGATGCGCATGCAGCGCGCGGCGCAGCTTCTGGCCGGTCGGAGCGGAACGGTCTCCGAGGTGGCGTACACCGTCGGCTTCCGCAGCGTGTCGCACTTCACCAAGCGCTTCAAGGCCGAGTTCGGCGTGCCGCCGTCGGCCTACGCCGACCACGCGCCCGGTCCCGACGACGCCGAGGCCACCGCGGCGGAGTGAGCACACGCCGCGGCGAGCGGCGAACCGACGGCGGCAGGCGGCCTCGCGACACGGCGGGAATGCGACGGTCACCGGCCGGGGACCACAGGCGATGGGGACCGTGCTTGGGGCCTCAACCACACGGCCTCGGCCCGACCGCCATGCGTCCGCTCTCCCCCTTCGGATTCGTTCTCGCTCTCCTCCTCGGCGCGGGCTGCGGCCCGCCCGGCTGCGGCGGCCTGTTCGCGGAAGCCGACCCCATCACGGCTGCGGCGTGCGAGACCGGCGGCGGCGTCTGGCAGACGGGCCGCGGCGGCGGCTCGGGGACGTGCCGGTGCTACAACCTGGGCTGCTTCTGCACCATCGGCGACGAGGACGGCGTGGACAGCACCGACTGCACGACCTCGGACGGCGAACCCTGCCAGAGCCGAGGGTGCGACCGAGCCGCACCGCCGAGCCAGAGCACCGAGCGCCTCTTTCTGAGCGACGACGGGCTCTCCTTCTGAAAGGCATGAGCAGGCATGGGGGCTCCAAACGAGGGCGTCCCCCGCCGACCCGTCCCCCGCCGACCGGGCGGCGGCGTTCCGACGCGCCATCCGTGCGCGGATTTCGGCCACCGCCCAGAACCGCATGTGCGTGACCGGTGCGCGCGGGCGCGTCGCGCGTGTTTGGCCGCCGACCCCTCACCTCGCTGCGCCCGGCCGGCGCGCTCTTCGCCATGCGTGCTCTCGTCCTCGCCCTCGCAGCGCTCGTCCTCGCCGCCCCGTCGTCCGCTCAGGATCCCCTCGACGGGTGGGTCCGCGTCGGCGTCCAGGGCACCGGTCCGTTTAACGGCCCCGGCGGACCGGACGGACGCTTCTCCGACATCGACGACGGCGGGCGCATCTACGTCGCGATCTCGACGGCTACGGAGACCACCTTCGCACGCTGGGACGGCTCGGCGTGGACTGTCTTCCCCGGCACCATCGCGCGGTCGTTCGGGCCGGGCTCGACGGATGTCTTCGCGATGGCCGTCTCGCCCGCAGGCGACGCGCTCTACGTGGGCGGCAACTTCACCACCGTCAACGCCACGATGGGGGCGCTGCCGGTCGCCAACGTCGCCCGCTTCGACATCGCCACGAGCATGTGGAGCGACATGGACGGCGGCGTGGACGGGCCGGTCGACGCGCTCGACACCGACGCAAGCGGCCAGGTCTACGCTGCCGGGCGGTTCGTCAACGGAGGCGGGTCGGCACTGAACCGCGTCGGGCGCTGGACGAGTGCGGGCGGGTGGACCGGCCTGGGCGGCGGCGTGGCCGACGGCGGCGGCGGGAGCGTGCAGGGGATCACCGTCGAGCCGTCCGGCGACGTCGTCGCGGCGGGCTTCTTCACCCAGGCCTTCGACGCGCCCGGCGGCCCGGCGACGCCCGTCGAGCGGATCGCCCGCTTCGACGTGTCGGCGGGCCAGTGGCAGGCCTTCGCCGACGGCCTCAGCGCAACCACCGGCGTCACGGCCCTGGTGAGCGATGGCGCGGCCGTCTTCGTGTCCGGCTTCAACCTCGCCTCCGCGTCCGGACTCTCCGGCGTCGTGCTGCGGTGGGACGGCGCGGCCTGGAGCGACTACGGGGGCACGATGGTCACCAACTACGTCGCCCGCCTCGCGCTGGATGGCCAGGGCACGCTCTACGCCATTCCCGACCCCACCCAACCCAACTTTGAGAGCCGCCTCTTTCACCGCCCAATGACTGCGACCGACTGGGCGCTCATCGGGGTTAACTCGTCCGAGACCTTTCGCGCGCTCGCGACGAACGCTCGGCTCCCGGCCGCCGGCGCCTACCTCGGAGGCGTATTCACTGCGATCGACGTCCCCGGCGGCGGCGCCGTGACGGCCTACAACCACGCCCGGTGGGACGGCTCCACGTGGAGCGGACTGATCGCGCCGCCGCCGCCCAACACGATCACCGGGCGCGTCCTGGCCGTCGAGGACGCGTTCCGCTCGCCGGACGGCGTGGTGATCGGCGGTGATTTTACCGAAGTCGACGGCCAGACGGTCGGCCGGATCGCCGTCTACGACGGGCGGGCGCAGCTGGACGACCTCCAAGGCGGCATCACCGACCCGAACGGCATCGTCCACGCCATCGTAGCGCGAGCGGCGCCGGGCGGCGGCGTCATCTATGCCGGCGGCCAGTTCGACGCGGTCTCCGACGGGGCGGGCGGCACGCGCGCCGTCGAGAACCTCGCGCGGTGGACCCCCAACGGGGGCTGGCAGAACGCCGGCGGCGTCCGCAAAGCCGGCGGCCCGGGCACCGTCTACGCCCTCGACTTCGCGACTCTCTTTCCGGGCTCTCTCATCTCGGCGCCCGACTTCCTCTACGTCGCCGGGGACTTTGACGAGGTGGTCCGGCCGACCGGCGGCACGTTCCCGGCACGCGGCCTCGCCCGCATCCGCCTCAACACGTTCACCTGGGAGGCCGTGCCCGGCGGCATCACCGGCGGCGCCATCCGCGCGCTCGACGTGGTGCCGGCGTCCGACCGCACCGTCCAGGGCTCGGACCCGTACAACGTGTTCATCGGGGGCGACTTCACGGCGGTACTCGACGACGCCGGCGCGCCTGTTCCGCTGTCGGCGAACGTGGCGTACCGGAGCTCGGAGCAGGGCTGGAAGCCGCTCGGCAAGGGCACGAACGGGCCGGTCTACGCCCTCGCGGTGTTTGCGCGGGGCGTCGACCAGCGAGGCGCGCTCTACCCGCTCGAACAGGTCGTCTACGTCGGTGGTGACTTCTCGAACGTCACCGGCGCGACCGGCCCCGTCATCCCGGCCGCCAACCTCGCCAAGTGGTCGTCGCTCTCCGATGCCTGGCGGCCGGTCGGAGACTTCCCCGGCCCCGCGAATGGCACCGACGGACCGGTGCGGCACCTCGACTTCGTCGAGGGCGACACGTCGCGGCGCATCTCGGGCCGCGCGGCGCTCACCGTCGGCGGCGACTTCACGCTCGTCCGCGACGACGTCGGCACGGTCGCCTCGCAGGGCATCACGCGCCTCGACGACATCCAGCCCAGTGCCGCCTTCTTCTCGCTCGCGTCGGCGCGCCGGAGCAGCGTCGAGACGTTCCGCTCGCTCGACGGCGGCACGGACGGGCCAGTCCTGGCCGCGAAGACGTTCGAGTGCGTCAACCGAAACCCCGGCCAGACCTTTACGCGCGGGTTCGTGGACGTGACGTACGCCGGCGGCGCGTTCGCGCGCGCCGGCACGTCGCCGCAGCTCGCCTCGCCCGGCTTCGCCAAGTACCGGAGCGACATCACCGTCCCGTTCCGCATCGCGATCGTGCCAGCCGGCGCGTGGCGCAACCAGTGCGGCCCGGGATGCGCCGTCGCCGTCGTGCAGCTCGACGACTGCGGCGTGAACTTCGGCCGTGGAGGCTTTCAGGTCGTCGGTGCGATTCGGCCGGGCGAGGTGGTGCCGCTCGGCGGCGACCCGATCCAGCCCGACTCGCCGGCCACCGTCCAGATCGCCGACTCGACCGGTGCCGTTTTCGTCACCTTCTCGGACGTGATCCTCGACACCACCCAGCCGACGGCGCTCGTGGTGACCGGCGTGGATGACCCCGCCGCGTATGCGCCCAACCCGGACGGTCGGAGCACGGCCCTCGCGATGCAGACCGTGGAGTTGCCGGGCGCCGCGTTCGTCCCGGCCGACAGCACGCTCGTGGCGTTCGTGAACGCTGTCACCGACGCGCCGGCCGTGGACGTGGCGCTCCCCGACGGCACGCTCCTCGCCGACGGACTTCCCTTCGACAGTCTCGGAGCGGCCGTACTCGTGCCGGCGGCCGTCCGCAACGTCGAGGTCCGCAACGCCATGTCGGGCGCCGTGCTCGCAACGCTCACGCTCGACCTCTCGGCCGTCTCGGCGACCGTGGCCGTGCTCGACGGCTTCCTCGACCCGGCGGCCAACCAAGACGGCCCGCCGCTGGGCCTCCGCACGGCGAGCCTGGAGCCGGGCACCGCGACCGTGTCCCGGATCGTCGACGGTGGGCCGGGGTGGCGCTACCTCGCGCCGCCGGTCGGCGGGCTGACCGTGGCCGATCTGGCGCGGCAGAACCTCGTCCAGGGCGTGCCGCCGTTCTATCCCAACGCCGCGCCGAACCTGTTCACCGCCTGGACCGGCACGGCGTGGCCCGCCGCCACGGGCGGCGACCAGTCGCTACCGCCCGGGCAGGGCGTGGCGTGGTACTTCTACGACAACGACATCCCGGCGTCTGGCCCGAGCGTCGGGCGTGCACTCCCGGCGCCGGTCTCGGCGAGCGGCGGCACCCCACAAGAGGACGCGGGCATCGCGCTCCACGCCGACGGCGGCGGGTGGAATCTCGTCGGCAACCCGTTCGCGCAGGGTCTCGACGTGAGCGACCTCGCCGCGTGGGCCGTCGGCGGCGCGCTCGCGAGCGGCGTCGCACAACGGTGGGACGCCGCCGCCGGTACGTACCGGCCCACGGCTCCGGGCGACGCCGCCGTCTCAGCGTGGCAGGCCGTGTTCGTGGAAAACGCCGACGCGGCGGCGCTCACGGTGCCGCTCGCGGCGCGCCTCGCTGCCTCGCCGCCGCTCCTGCGCGAGAGCGCCACGCCGCGCCTCGGCCTGGTTCTGGAGAGCACCGACGCCACGACTGGCGCGCCCCGGCGCGACGAGGCCGCTGCGCTCGTCTTCGACGCCGCCTCGGACGACGGGTGGGACCGCTGGGACGCGGCCAAGCTGCGCCCGCCCACGCCCGCCTTCGCCACGCTCGCCTTCGGAGGCATGCGCGGCGGCGAGCCCCTCCTCAAGTCTCAGGAGAGCCGCGCGCCCTTTCCGGCGTCGTTCGAGGTACCGCTCCACATCGAGGCCGTCGGCACCGAGACCGAGCTCCGGCTGCGCTGGCCCGACGTCGCCGGCCTGCCCGCCGACTGGACCCTCGCGTTGCGCGACCTCGCGACCGGGCAGACGGTCGACCTCCGCACCGCCGACGGGTACACGTTCTCGGTCGGTGTGTCCGCCCGCCGGTCGGGCGACGCCGTGCGTGCCGACCTCTCGGCGCCCGCCGCCTGGGTCGTGGACGACGCACGCTTGGTGCTCTCGGTCGGCACCGGCATCGCCACGGCCGCCGACCCGGACGGGACCGTCGAGACGGCGCTTCTCGCGCCCGTCCCAAACCCGTCGCGCGGCGCCACCACCGTCCGCTACCGCCTCGCCGCGCCCGGGCCGGTGCGCCTCGACGTGGTCGACCTCTTGGGTCGCCGCATCGCCACCCTCGCCGACGGCCCCACCGAGGCGGGACGCCACGCCGTCCGGTGGGACGCCCGCAGCCTCGCGGGCGGTGTCTACGTGGTCCGGCTCCGCGCCGACGGCGAGACGCATGCGCAACGCGTGACGCTCATCCGGTGACCTCATGCCGTCCTTCCTCGCCTCCGATCCCATGTGTCTTTATCCCGGCCTGCCGGGGCTCTGTGTCCCCGCCCTCGCGCTCGCGCTCCTGATCCCCGCGCCGCTCGCCGCGCAGTCGCTCCCCGACTGGGCCGCGCCGTCGGCTCGTGAGGCCGGGCCGTCGCATGAGACCGGCGGGGTCGCGTCGCTCGTGCCGTGCCCGCCGGGGCAGACGGACGACGGCATGGGCGGCTGCACCCCCGACCCGCCCGGCCAGGTGCCCATCGACGGCGGGCTAGGCCTGCTCGCGCTCGCCGGTGCCGCCCTCGCCGCCCGCCGCCTGCACCGCGCAAGTTGACATCGCCCCTCCCCCTCGCTCCCCCAACCCATGAATCGGTTTCTCTGCGCCGCGCTCGGCGCCACCGTGCTGACGCTCGCCACCCCTTTCACGCAAGCACAAGGTTAATCCCGAACTTGCGTCTGGACGGACGGCTCCGACGACGACAGCAACTGGAGCAACGCTGCGAACTGGAACTGCGGCAAGAAAGACGACGGCCCGCCGAATGCCATTGACGACGCCGTCGTGGCAGGGTCGGTGGGCATCACCGCGGCGATCCAACTCGACGTCAGCCCCATCGTGGCGACGCTCACCTTGAACGGCCCCGTGATCCAGAACACCGGCGCCACCACCCTCACCGTCACCGAGGACTTCACCTGGAACGGCGGCAACCTCAACGGCGAGGGCACGCTCACCGTCCAGGGCGAAACTACGCTCGCGGGCGGCTCGATGGAGCTTCGCGGCTTCACCCTCGTCCCGAACGGCGGCGCGCGCTGGAGCGGCGGCAACGTGGAACTCCACCCGTCCACGACGACGGCGGGCGCCTTCGGCTCCGTCGAGATCCCCGCCGGCACCACGTTCGAGGTCGCCGCGGACGCGCCCGCGTTTCTGGGGCGCTGCCCCACGTGCGTGGTGCTCAACGAGGGCACGATCCGCAAGACCTCGCCCGGCCGCTCCGAGATCAGCGCCCAACTCGAGGACTTCGGCACCATCGAGGTGCAAGCCGGGACGCTGTCGCGCCAACTCACCGGCTTCCATCAGGGCAGCGCCATTTCGGTCGCCTCGGGCGCCACGTTCGAGTTCGGCTTCGGCACGCGCGAGGTGATGGACACCCAGTTCTTCGGCGGCGGGACAATTTCGCATGTGTCGGCCGTCACCACGTTCGACCCCGAGACGACGCTCACCACTGACCTCGTCGTCGAGAGCGGCCAGCTCACCGTCGACGGCACGCTGGTGCCACGCAGCTACGAGCACCTCGGCGGCACCCTGGACGGCATGGGCGACCTCAGCGTCGAGGGCACGTTGCTGTGGACCGACGGCTCGCTCGGCACGTTCGGCACCGTCTCCGTCGGCGGCATGGCGACCCTGGAAGGCACGTCTACGCTTCGCCTCCGGCCGAATGCCACGCTGGACCTGGACGGCGGCGCCGACTGGCGCTCGGGCACGCTCAACATCGGAAACGCGCTGCTGACGAACGGCGAAACCTCCCTCTTCCGGATCCTGACGCCGGGCGCGGAGCGGATCGTCCTGACGAACGGCACCTTTCTCAATTTCGGCGTCGTCGAGAAGACCGCCGCCTCACCCGGGCTCACGGTCATCGAGGCGGAGTTCATCAACTCGGGAACGGTGCGATTGCTCGATGGCACCGTGGAGTTTCTGGACTTCACCAACGAGGCTGACGGGACGGTCGAGGGCGTCGCCCGGATGCGGGAGTCGTCGCCGACGAGCCTGCCGTTCTTCAACCTGGGCACGTTCGCGCCGGGCTGGCCGTCCACCTTCCCCGTCGGCGTGCTGGACTACGAGGGCGACTTCGAGATGTCCGGCCCGAGCGCCGTCCTCGACATCGAGATCGGCGATGCCTCCGCCGGTGCCGGCAACGACGCCATGGACGTGCTCGGCGCGGCGACGCTGGCCGGCACGCTGCGCGTCCGCTTTCTGGACGGCGCCGTGCCCCGGCCCGGAGACCGCTTCGCGGTCGTGATCGCCACCTCCATCGGCGCCACGTTCGACGCGCTCGACCTCCCGCCGGGCGTCACGGCGACCGTCGAGATCTCGGACTTCGTAGCCGAGCTCGTCATCGGGACGGTCACGGCCGACGAGGACGACGCAACCCCGTCGACGACGGCACTGCGGGCGCCGTCGCCCAACCCGGCGCGAGGGACGGCCACGGTCCGCTACAACCTCGCCGCGCCATCCGCCGTCCGCCTCGACGTGTTCGACCTGCTCGGCCGCCACGTCGCCACCCTCACCGACCGCCCGGTCGACGCCGGGCGGCACACCGTGCGATGGGACACCCGGGGGCTGCCCGCCGGAGCGTACGTCGTCCGGCTGCACGCGGGCGGCGCCCTCCTGACGCAGCGCGTCACGCTCGTGCGGTAGCCACGCGGCGGCCCCGCGCGCGCCGGTCGGCTAGCTTGCGGCGAACCGCCACCGCGCCCGTGCCCGACCCCACCTGGACCTCGCTCCTCCCGCCGATCCTCGCCATCGGCCTCGCCATCGGCACGCGGCAGGTGTACCTCTCGCTCGGCGCGGGCGTGTGGCTGGGCTACGCGCTGCTCGCCGGCGGCCCGCTCACCGGGCTGGCCGCCGCCATCGAGGGCGCCGTCGGCGTCTTCGGCGACGCGGGCAACACGCGCGTGCTCCTCTTCACGCTCGTCATCGGCGCGCTGATCGCCACCGTCGAGGCGGGCGGCGGCGTGAAGGGCTTCGTCGAGGCACTGGAGCGGCGCGGCTGGGCGACGACGCCGCGCGGCGCGCGCGTGCTCTCGTTCCTGGTCGGCGTGGTCATCTTCATCGAGTCCAACATCACCGTGCTGGTGGCCGGCGCCGTCTCGCGCCCGCTCTTCGACCGGCAGCAGCGGAGCCGCGAGATGCTCGCCTACCTCATCGACTCCACGAGCGCGGCCATCTGCATCCTGATCCCGCTCAACGCGTGGGGCGCCTACATCCTGGGGCTGCTCGGCGAGGTGGGCGTCGAGGAGCCGTTGCAGCTTTTCGTGGCGGCCATCCCGTACAACATCTACGCGCTCGCGGCGGTCGCGCTGGCCGGCTTCGTGGCCGTGACCGGCTGGGCCGTCGGGCCGATGAGGCGGGCCGAGGCGCGCGCCATGCGCGGCGAGACGCACGACCAC
>JAULKR010201541.1:0-16951 GCA_032356305.1 Prasiola linearis | reverse complement strand
TCACCTTGTGACAATGCGCAGCCACATTACGTATTAGATACCGTTTACGAAAAGCTAGCGACACTCACCGTAGAAGTGAACGAGTGGGGCGATTTAGGCACCATGAATGTGAATGATTTTGCGATTGCGGGTGAAGCAGAATATGTAAATCCTGCTAGTCTACAAGGAACGCCAGGCTGTAGTGACTTTGATGATTTGTGTGGGGAGGGGGAGATTGGATTTGTAACCTGTGCACTGAATGTTTCACAAACGAATATTACGGGAGCTGGAGTTTTTGATGTTGTAACATTGAATGGGGCTGGGTTTGGAGATAGAATTAAGTATCCTAGTGCAACAATAGAAATACCTAATGCTGATGACGGTGGCATGAGTACCCTTACCTTATCGCTAACAGATAGCAACCATATCGTATTTTGGGATAGTATACGGATTGAAGTGCAAATCGGATCAATCGTTGCGAATCCAGATTATGGACAATCGCCAATGGGCTCTGGATTCTGGACGATAAATCCTGACCCTTCAAACTTGAGCTTAAGTTGTGGAGGACAGGTAAACGTTGATTATGCTCTAGATAATGAATTGGTAGACATAGCTGGTTCGGCTGTTGGTATTAGGTCGAAAATGGTAGCACTCGCTCGCGATGTAGCTACCTCGCGACTCGGAACTGATTATGATTGGGAGTATTTTATAGATACTAATGTTGTGGTTAACAATTTACTACCTAATGGGATTGCTATAGGCGACCTTGAGCGTATATTTCTCGATGTACTATGTGATTGGGAAGAGGCATCTGGGATCGAACTGACTTATGGTGGTCTAGCCCCAATAGTCGCGGGTAATAGGTCTTTTTTAACGTTTGAGACTGGTCAAATTGGGGATGATCCAGGAGTAACTACGATTGTGAATACTAGTAATGGATTCTGTCCATCTCCTATTTCTGAAAATGTATTTGGTGAAATTCACAGACGAAGCATCATTCGAATTCGAGACAATTACACTTATTATATAGGATCCTCAGCCTCGATTTCAAGCAATGAAATTGATTTACAAAGTGTGTTACTGCATGAGGTTGGCCACTCTTTATTAATGAGGCACGAGAATAATCCTTTACTTGGTGATCCTTCTCAGCAAGGCTGTATGTACTATACTTTAGGACTTGGAAGAACAAAGCGTGATATTGATACCGATGCTAAAGTTGGAATATCTTTAGAAAGAACTCGTTCTGCTCTGGCCAACGAGCCTAATCCTTTGACTTGCTTTGCTGGCTACTTTTCAGATGTTAATTTAGGTACTTGCACGTTAATAACAGCAATTCAAAATAACAATCATTCGGTTCCAAAGTATACCTATGTGTCTGGCGGCCGATCACTCACTGTGTTTGAAGCTCAAGGGGGAAGCGTAAGGTGTTATGATTTTGTTGGGCGACTGCTGACAGAGACAAAATTATATGGGTCAACTGAGTCGCTGCAGATAGCTGACAATGCTTACGCTGTTACAATATCCGACTCGTGGGGTGGTAAGATATCATTTCTAACACCTAATTTACGATGAGCATCATTAACTGGCTTTGCTGCTTAATACTTTTTGTTCTGATAATTTCTTGTAACAAAAGTAATATGATAAGTACTCGTGCTGGGGGCGTTGGCAAGGAAAACTTATCGGACTCTTTAGTGAAAGTCTCTACTATTCCAGACAGTTGCATGTTCGAATTCGGAGAAAATTACAAATGCCAGAATACAGTATCGGGCTCAAGAGGATATTACTATATTAATTCTAGCTATAATAATGAAACATATTTGCAATTAGCAGATTCTGCACGTTATCAGCTATTGCCTAGAAAATGGATTATAGGTAAATCGGCACAGTCCTTCATTAAGCACTATACTTGCACAGTAGATTACTACACATGTATGGAATCACTCAGAGAGCATTTTAATAAAGAAGCTACGGTATGGGGAGTCGTGTTAGAAGCTGGCCTTGACGGTCCAATAATTTATATCAAGCAAGACACGATAGTAGACATTAAATATACCAGTATTGTAAAGAAAGCATCCCGCAGGTAGATGGACACTAATAATTATCAAAAATTTCTACAACGTAATTTCTTAACTTGTGATGAGATGTCTGATCTGCAAATGGCGTTGTGCCATTATTTTCTAAAAAGTTACGAAAAAAACTGTTTTATAGATAGGACAACTTAGAAAGGATTGTCAGCAATTGCAAATCGAAGTAAATTACTATCAGGTTCTTTTACCGAAGCATCCGGTATTTTAGTCACCAGGTTCCGTTAATGGTAACTCCAACTAGTATTTCTAAAAAAAAAGTAGGGTTTTGATACTACTATTCATAATAGCAACGGAGTAGAGTGTAAATGACATGCGAAGCGATCGAGCGTATATTTTAACGACCTACAAGTCGCAGTAGTTCGTACCACAAGCCGTGTCTAACATCATCCATTAATCTAAGATCACGTGCGCGTCCCTATATTTATCTTTTTAGCTCTCGCCTTCTGCGCATGTATCCGCAGAAACCCTGCCGAGCCTCCTTATAGACGTGACACAAGAGCGCTAGACAGCACGCTTGTTGACTACGTCAAACGTGATTGTGACCTTCCATTTGGCCTTTTAGCTTATTTACCAGTCGCTACCGTGAAGTTATATGGCGACTCCAACGTAAATCATATTCTGATAATACTATCCAATTTTAATAATGTACCGTTAACCAAGGACAATTATTCTGCAATAAACATCACTACCTTCGTTAGGCTTCAGTGTTTAAATGGATAAAATTAGGGCACTACTTATGGCTTTTTAGAAACGTAGTCAGTATACCATACATTTAGCTGATAAAGCATACAACAAAGAAGTTATGTTGGTAATGTTTGCGTCACTAAAATCACCGACTAGTAGTTCCATCGTCAACTTTGGAGGCGTGTACCTTGACATTGATTCTACTGGTACTATGACAGGCTCACAATATGTAAGTAGCTCGCATTGAAGTGGCATTATAGATTTATCAAGATCATTACTATGTATGATTACCCTGCGACCTACAGCGACTCCGTCATCATCGTGAGCCGCAGTACCTCTCGCCACATTGTCATTGCGTGCCGCTGCGCAGCAAGCTGGCGTGGCAATCTCGTTTGATATCTCGCATTGGTAGTTAAGATTGTTACGCTAGGTGCCCGGCTCACAATGATGATTACGCCAGTTACGCGTTCCTCAATGATGGGAATGCCAGTTACGCGTATTACAATAGTATTTTATCATATCACTATACAGTTACCCCTTCAACACCCACTCCACACCAATAAAGAAGCCCTGTCTAAAGCCAGCGTCCAAGTTCAGTTCACTTAGCGCCAAGTCATCATTGACACCAACATCTACATTGGCCCCAAAATTTAGTACGTCAGCCACCACTCGTAGCCGATCTGTAAAGGCATAGCCTAATACGACATCTGCATAGCCAACCCCACCTACCGAGTACCTATTGGCGTCGCTTGTACGATCTCCAGCTACTTTGCTATTAAAGCCACGTAAGCTAATACTAGGACCAAATCCGTATTCTATTCCTGTAAAGAATCCGCCCTTAGCAAATATCTGCCTGCGAATACCGAACGTAGCCGCGATATTAAGGTCCAATACACTTGTCAGAAATTTAGTGTTTCTACTCTCCGAACGTTCTTGTTGCAACTGGTAACTGAGAAACAATTGCGTTACTCGTTGTTGACCTGCCTTATCCGTATTCTTTAAAATATATGGGCGCAAGTTGAGACCATAAATGGATCGCGATTCGTCAAGCTGATTATCGAGTTTGTGGTAGTTAAGCCTCAAATTAGCTGTACCACCAATGGTCTTGTTGTTCGCCAAGCTAGTTGCCTGGCCATAGCTCTCGCTCGCACAAAAACACATGAATAATACTAAAAGTAACATCTTCATAATCCTAAATTTAGTTGTAAAGTAAGTATCGGCTAGCTCCGCATTTATGCATTCGCTTGATAGTACTTTTAACACAGTCCTAACACAGGCGTTAAAAAATTCTTACCACATCCCTTCGCTCCTAAAATTGAAATCGCCAATGCACACCAAACCCAATAAAGAGCAGAACGCTGCGCTGCTAGAACCAAGATCGCTAGCGCTACTGGATGCTAGGCAGCTCATAGGATAGCCCGCAGTTTTTGAGTAAGTCTAATCTTGTTGCCTAGGCTGCAATCACTTTGAAAATGTGAGATGCAACGCAGCCGCCGCGCACGAGCGGGAAAAGGATGGAAGGGAAAAGGATGGAAGGGAAAAGGATGAAGGGTTAAGGAATAAGGGGAAGCAACTGGAAGCCTGGATTTAATGTCTTTAATCTTAATTCAATGCACTGAGCCCAATCACACTTTGAGCGTAACTTGTGCAAAGTCTCGATCTAGCACAAGTCAATGCGCAAAAGCGCCTCGATAGTCCCTATTTGTGTCTGAGTGTAACCAGTCCAGACTAAAGCAAAAAACAAATAGCACATAGGCCAACACAAGCCGCTGCTCAAAACCCGGTCGAGTTTAAATAGGGACTTGATTTTTTGTCCACTTTTTCATCAAGGAAAAAGTGGAGTAAGAATAAGAGCGTCCTACGGGAAAACTTCCAACTAGAACAAGTCAACGCGCAAAAGCGCGCCCAAAGCCCCTATTTGTGTCCGAGCTCAGGCGGGTAAAGGACGAAGGGATAAGGAAAAAGGGGAATCAACTGCAAGTCTGGATTCAATGCATAAAGTCTAAACTCAGCGCAACTGGCCACAATCACACAATGAGCGTGCTGCGGGAGAACTTCCGACTAGAACAAGTCAACGCGCAAAAGCGCCCCCAAAGTCCCTATTTGTGTCCGAGCACAACCAGTCCAGACTAAAGCATAAAACAAACAGCACATAGGCCAACACAAGCCGCTATTCAAAACCCGGTCGAGTTTAAATAGGGACTTGATTTTTTGTTTCTTTTTCATCAAGGAAAAAGAAAGACAAAGAAAAAAGCCAATAGGCTCAAGAAAACTAAGACGGGCCAGAGGCCCAAACTCCTGCCACACCACCTCCATATTAATAAATTCACAAAATTATTTCCAATCATTCTAACGCAAACTATAAATAAATCTAAATACAATTTATTTCTCGCAAAATCTGATCAACAAAATTCCATAACCTATCTTCCACCACAAACCACCGCTATGTTCTCCAACCTCCTAGGCAAATACAAAGGAACCTCAGAAGTATTTTTTAGACCCGGAGAACGCGCAGATCTCACCACCATCGAAGGTACTATCACACCTTACCTCAACGATCAATTTTTTAAATTCGAATACACCAGCACCGTTCAAGGAAAAAACGCATCTGGCCACCTCCTAACGGGTTTTGACGAAAGTCTCAAACAATGCCAAATGGTATGGCTAGATACATTCCACAACGGTGTACGCATGCTACACCTCCATAGCGAGCGCGACGTCGAAGCACCTACCCTGCAAGCCTCTGGCACTTACCCCGCCGATAAAACGGTAGACTGGGGATGGCGCATCGAAATACATCCTGAAAGCCTCGTTGCCCAATCACATAATCCACAACGAATCGAAATCTTACACTATAACATTCCGCCCGGCACCGATGGAATTGTAGGCGTTAAGTGGGCTCTCGAAAAGGTCGAGTAAATAGTGCCTCCCCGCGTGAACGACTTCCCCCTTCCAATTGCTATGTTGTCGCAGCGAATCCACACTTCCCCATGCAGCAACTCGACCATCCTCTCATTATCGGCGCTGGCCTCGTAGGCTCACTATTCGCCACCCTCCTCGCCAAGCGTGGACACCAAGTTACCCTCGTAGACAGGCGCCCCGATATGCGGGCAGCAGGATTTAAGGGAGGGCGTAGCATCAATCTCGCCATGAGTGCACGCGGCTGGCACGCACTCGAAATGGCAGGCCTGGCCAGCGATGTTCGCAAGCTAGCCCTGCCCATGAGCGGACGCCTGATGCATGCACGCGACGGTGATCTGACCCGGCAACCTTACGGCAAAACAGGACAAGCGATTTACTCGGTGAGCCGCGGCGGACTTAACCTCATGCTACTCAACGCAGCCGAAGCAACTGGCAACGTCCAGCTACTTTTTGATCGCAAATGCCTAGGATTCGACAAGCAATCGTGCGCCATTAACTTCGACGGTCAGCACGGCAAAGAGCAGATGGCCGCGCCCGTCACTTTCGGAGCCGACGGTGCATTTTCGGCCATCCGATCTACCATGCTGCGTACCCCGCGCTTTAACTACCAACAAGACTTTTTAGAGCACGGCTATAAAGAATTACACATTCCACCAGCGGATGATGGAAGCCACCGCATCGACCCAACGGCCCTGCACATCTGGCCAAGAGGCCACTTTATGATGATCGCGCTGCCCAACACCGATGGCAGTTTTACGTGTACGCTCTTTGCTCCTTACGCCGGAAAAGACGGCTTCGATAGTATCGAAAGCGTAGCCGATGGCCGTGACTTTTTTGAGCGCGAATTTGCAGATTCACTCGAGCACATCACAGATTTCGAAGGCGATTGGCGCGACAATCCCGTGAGTAGCCTCGTTACCGTGCGCTGCTCGCCGTGGCATTACCGCAAGCGCATTTTATTGATGGGCGACGCCTCACACGCTATTGTGCCGTTCTACGGGCAAGGCATGAACTCAGGCTTCGAAGATTGTAGCATTCTTGCCGAAAGAATTGATCAATTTTCAATGGGTGAGGGGGGCGCTCAACATTCAGCACCAAGCCTATCGCAAGTGGATTGGGAGAAGCTCGTCGCCAATTTTGGAGGCAGACCTGAGTTATACGATGCCAGCCGGATTCCTGATGCTGACGCAATCGCCGATCTTGCCCTCAAGAATTTCATCGAAATGCGCGATCGCGTGGCTGATCCACAGTTTTTGCGTCAGAAGCAAGTCGCTGGCATGATGCACGAGCAGTACGGCGAACGATTTTTGCCCGCCTACAGTCAGGTGAGCTTTAGCCGGATTCCATATCGTGAGGCCCTCGCAAGTGGTGAGATTCAAGAGCAAGTACTATCGGCTTTCGCCAAAACAAGCCCTGACGGACATATTGAAGGCAATGTACTGGATAAGATACTCGGTGAGTACGAAGGCGAATATGCCTGAGTGTACAACTGAGCACTTAACTAAATCCCGCCCGCCGAGTTCATAGCCGCTAGTATAGCTCCGCCAAATAAAATGCCAGCCAATATAGAAAGCACCACTACTACCAGTGATATAATGCAGAGTGCTTTCATCAGTGAGGCGTATTCGCTGTAACCTACGGCAATGCATTCACTGTTATTGGCAAAATTAGCCGGACGCTTTAGGGCGTTTCCAAATTTATATAACTTGAAAATTAGGTAAGCGTAAATACCGAAATAAAAGATAGCAACAATGGTTAGGCCTACGCCGCCTATCGCACCTAATGCCCCAAAGGGTGAATTGCTGGCTACTTCTGGACTAGCCAGTGCCATTGCCATAGCGATCACTGAAGCTCCTCCCAGCAACAAAAACAAGGCGCCGAGTACCAGAAAGCCGATGTAGAAATAACTTAGTCTCGATGCCCACTTGCCCGTCTCTTCAAGTACTTGCGTAAGTCGTGGGTTGGCTACGTTAATATTTTCCATGGTTTATTTCTTTGAAGTTAAATTATGCAAAGGCGCCGAAAGCAAGTGCTCCCACGAAGATTAAGATATAAAAAGCCAAGAAAACGATTAGTAACACCGTCAAAAACTTGAATACCGAACGCATTCCATCTAGGCCCGACAGTAACTTACTCTCGTTGTTTTCATCTAAGCCCAACTTGGTGTCTCTTAAAAACAACCAATACTTATAGGCAGGATATCCAAATAATACAGCCAGGAAACCTAGCGTAAATACGAAACTTATTATCCCTACCATTGCGCCACCCTCAGCTCCAGTCGCGGCGCTTATTGCCAACTGCATCACCACTTGAAGTAATAGCAGTCCTACAGCCACGAAGAAGTATATCCTGCCCCACTTAACAGATTTATACAAGGCTACCTTCGCAGGCTCCGCGAGATTATCATGTCCGCTACTGTAATCTAATACCCCGTCATCTAGTATGTCTGTATTCATGCTGAAAGCTAAGCTAAATCTATTAAATAAAAGAAGGCCTATCAATTGCTTGATAGGCCTCCAATACACTTTATGTGTTGTGTGACTACGACACAGATACGTTGACTGCGTTGAGGCCTTTCTTGCCTTCTTCAACTTCGTAGGTAACCTTGTCACCCTCGTTGATAGAGTTGCCGTTAAGATCGTTGATGTGGACGAATACGTCCTTGCTTCCGTCATCTGGTGTGATGAATCCGAAGCCTTTATCCTGGTTAAAAAACTTTACTGTTCCGTTGCTCATGTTCCTGTATTCAAAAGTAAGAGGCAAGAAAATACCGTATTCTCTACGCCTTTGAGTGCAACATGCGACAAATTTGGGACGAATCCACTTTTATTTTCCATTATCGCCTAAGAATCAGCAAATTCCTACTCATAAAGGCATCAGCCCTCCACTTTGGGCACTTCGCCGAGCCCAAGTTTGCCCTTAAACATCTTAGCCGCCGTTGTAAAGCCGCCTTCCGTGCCATCCACGAAGTGCACGTGCTTCGACTTTCTATCTTCTACATAGCAGCTCATCACCGAGGCATGTGTCACGTGAATACCGTACACCAACTCGCCCTTGGCCTCCCTGGCATCTAGGTAGCTTCGTAAAGCCGCAATCTCTGCGGTAGTGCCCGATAGCACACAGTTAAAGCTGCCATCCAGCATGAGCGTATAGCTAAGCTGACTCACCTTACGCACATAGTCTTTGCCCTCCTGAAAGTAAATGAAGTAAAATTTGCCGAATACGGTAATTACCCAATTCTTAACTAGATAGCCCAGATCGAATTTGCCGATGCGGGCATACATCTCTTGGCGAATCTTATCAACTGTAAGATTTAACTGCAACTTGCTGATGCTTATCGGCTGACGCTCTTCATAGGTACCGAAGTGCTTTAGAATTTCACGAGCCACATCTGCGTACACACTCCCCTGTGCAGCTTCATCTTTACAATCCACCACCAAACACACCACCTGCTCATCATCGCTGGGTGGGTCTATCTCTTGCCACCGACACTCCATGCCTGTTAAATCAGGGCATTCGGCGTTTAAGTCCTTTCGAGTCTCGTCTATAAAGATGCCTTTAATCGTGCGCTCAGCATATTTAAGCCCGGTACCCAGCACCAATGGAATAGTTAGCACCTCGTTGGCCGCAAACTTGGAGATTAATATCTTCCGATCAAGGGCGTACACTTCTGCCACTTGCATCGACCCAACCTTTAGCGTCAAAAACATCTGGCGCAGCACATGCTGGCGAAAGCTCTCCAGCACCTCCAGCAAAGGTTCGTGCACTTCTTGTGGAACGATGAAGGTGGCGCCATCACCACCAAAAAAGTAAGGCACCTTTAGCTTCGGATCTATGCGCTTTACTTCATTCAGCACGGCGATAATGCTGCCAGTTGCCGCCAGATTAACTTGATGGTGCAGTCCGTTCTTCACCGCTTGCGTCGAGCTTTCAATGTCTACCACCAGCACGTACCAGTCGCTTGGCACTTCATGAAAGAGATATTCGTCGCTCAATACCTCGTGCAGTCGCAAGCGGCTCTTCGAGATTTTGCGATAAAAGTGAGCGTTAGTAGGCATAGAGAGTCTTGTGTTAGCAACCAATAGGCACCAGCGGTTCACGGCTTACCGCGTCATTAACTTTCCAGTTCGCGTACCTGTTTGCGCATATCCGCTAGTGTGTTGCGCAGATGCATCGATAGGTCTACAGATGCCAGGGTGGCGTTGTCGGCATGCAGATCAATAAATTCGGTGAGTTGGGTTTCAAAGTCTTTCAAATCCCGATTCAATTCATTGGCCACCGCGTGTGTAATTCGATCCAGGGTCTGGGATTTAGCTGTAAGCTCAACGACGAGTTCTTGGTTTTGCGAAAGCAGTAAATTCTTCTCAGCGACATCATCTGCACGTTCGGCACTTAATTTCTTGTAGCGAGCCAAGGATTCTAGCGTATTAATATTCGATTTTGAGAGTGCCTCCCGCGCGGCATCTAGCTCTTCAAACAGTGGTTCGGTGCGTCTGTACAGGATATATAAGCTGCGCAACAAGAGTGCCACGGCCGTCAGGATCAGGCCGATAATGGAGTAGCGCCACCGCCGCTGAGTAATGGGATTGTTCTCAAAGGCGACGGTTTCTTCATCTACCATGGCTAGAAATACCACGCGGATATCGTCCATAAACTCATCCGTCACCTTCATGTGTGCCAGGGTGAGCGTCGCGCTTTGCTCAGGACTCAGGTCTGGCGGCAGCACCCGTTCTGAGTAGGCAAAATGGAGGCTGGCAATACTATCCACGGCTCTAAGTCTGGCTACTTGGCTCGCGTTGCTGGCGATATCGCTGCGCAATTGCTCGTGAATTTCTTCGTATTCCGCGAGGGCCTGTTCGTACTGCGCCCTATCCGCATCGCTCCCGGTTTGGGTATAGGCGCGCCCGTAGCGTTTGTTTTCGAGCAAAGAAATTTGTGCCTTGCGCACCAGACTTTTGATGTTGTTGCTATGCGCCAAATCATTGGCTGCCCGGTCGCTCATAAAGTAGGCCACCATCATAAAGGCAAGCAGCCCAATTAAGGCAAGCGAAGGAATCAGAAACACCTTCGGATCAAACAGTCGGTTGGGCATGTACAGCCTCAACACCGTTCGCATAGCTAGGTGTTCGGTACCCTAAAAGGCATTCCCGTATTGCACACATAGGCTTACGCCAAAACAGAGCACGATGCAGTAAGCGTGGCAATCCCGAAACGCCCGCAGGGCCAATAACGCCCGTAGGACCACCAACCCCTGAAAGGCCAATAACGCCCACGGGGCCAAATAACCAATCAAACAGAAGTGAAAGCTGAAATAGACGATGTTCTTCCAGAAGTAATGAATGGCCGCACCCAATGGAGTAATGTTGGTCTAGATCTAGGCTACCGATATTACCGGAGTGATCGATGGGAACTCGCTGCCAGGCTGCGCCGGCTGAGCGCTGATTTGCAATCAGGATCGGGCGACGACCAAGAGACTCTGAATACGAACTTCACTGCCGAAATAGCCAACTCATTTAGCTATCAGTTGGGCAGACCTCTATTACATGAAATTGGGTCAGCTCGCAGGAGTGGATTTCGTGCAATGGGTATGCTTAGCTACACCCCACAGCGATGGCTTGGCGATTTACGCGGGGGCGTGCTGAGTGCCTCGGTGGGTGTGCAAATGACGTTTTATGGGTGGGGGTATCAGGAGAGGTAGTTGGGAAAATAACGCTTACTCGCCTATATAAGCATCCACTTTCCGCTCCATTTCATCTCGCCAAATTTGCGGCATCCAGCTTGCGCTAAAACTGTTTTTGGCTAACTGTCCAAGCTCTGCGCGCGACAATTGAAGTGCCGCTGCAACCGCCATATAATTGGCCACCACGTATCCGCCAAAGTAGGCTGGATCGTCTGAGTGAATGGTGGCTAGCACGCCACGATCAAGCAACCGCTTTACGGGGTGATCGGCCATATTTTCGATCACTTTAAGCGCTGTATTTGAGGTAGGGCAGAGCGTGAGCGGTATTTGCTCATCAACCAATCGTTGCAGCAAAGCTTCATCATCCAAGCAACGGTTGCCGTGATCGATTCGCTCTACGTGGAGGGCATCTAGCGCCTCATAGATGTAAGCGGCCGGACCTTCCTCCCCAGCGTGCGAGGTGAGTCGGTAGCCCTGTGTTTTAGCGAAAGCGAAAACGCGTGCAAACTTGGAAGGAGGATTGCCGAGCTCGGAAGAATCAAGCCCCACGCCGATGAAATGCTGGCGATAGGGAAGCGCCTCTTCGAGTGTTTTGAACGCCTCGTCTTCGCTTAAATGCCGCAGAAAAGAAAGGATCAGATGGGAGCTGATACCGAAGCGTTGCTGCCCGTCACGCAGTGCGCGGGTGATGCCATCAATCACGGTACCGAAGGGAATTCCGCGCTGGGTATGGGTTTGCGGATCGAAGAATATCTCTACATGAAGTACATTTTCGGCGGCAACACGCGCGAGGTAGGCGATGGTAAGATCGTAGAAATCCTGGGCGGTAATCAGCACGCTGGCCCCTGCGTAGTAGAGGTCTAGAAACTCCTGAAGGTTGGCGAATTTGTAGGCGGCCCGAAGCGCTGCCACGTCGGCATAGGGGAGGGTAACACCGTTGCGCTGCGCGAGGGCGAACATCATTTCTGGCTCAAGGGTGCCTTCCAGGTGAAGGTGTAACTCGGCTTTTGGAAGGTGGGTAATGAAATCGAGTAGAGTGGTGGACATGGGTTTGGGAATGGCTTAGTAGGCGGTGTGAAATGTATTCGGCTTTCGCCAAAACAAATCCTTACATTGTTATACTTAGTGATTTAAAATTCAACTCATTGTAATGCCCATCCCTAACTCATTCGCTCGATTTATAAAACGTGCGATATTAGTTGGATTCCATTGTGTACACGTCGCGATTACTTGATCTCCGCCAATAGCAATAGCCTCCTCTGACTTAATGTAATGGCGTTTGTGACCTAGTGTGTCATAAATCTCCTTGGCTTCTTCCATCAACTTGACTACTCCATATCTAGTGTTGCCCTGCAGCTCATCTGGAAAAGCTTCCTTTAGTTGGGCAAGCGTGATATTAGGATTGCGATCCACAAACGCAGATACCGCCGCGTGGACTAGCCGACCCTTATTGTACTCTTCGCCTTCAAACAGGAACTTTGAATAGTCTTTATTACTGTAGTTCGCTTTAAAGAAAGTATCTGCAATTACAAATATCTCACCGCGATCACTTTTAAACCGCCTGAGTGTCATAGCAGCGATTGGGGTGCCGTTGTATTCAAGTCCTTCCTCGATGGTTCTTTGCAACAGCGGATCAATTGAGGTTCCTATCAAGACTCCCACCCATTTTGGAGCTTCCTCTTCTTTCCAGTAGTCAGGTTCGTCAAGTAATCGATGCTTCTGATCCAAGTATTCCTGGAGTTGTAAGAGGCTTGCTCCTGTTAGCTCGTTTAGCTTAAGTTCTACGATGCCCAGGTACTGTCCGCTATAATTAGCGAGGATATCGATTCGGCCATTGCGATCTCGGCGTCCTGCCGTCAAGGCAATTTCTGCATCTACCACATCGACTTCTGCAAAATCCTGATGATCTAGGGCAAGGATGTCTTGATTCTCGATAAGATAAGCCTCCATCGCTAATTCTTGTCGAAATGGGTAGGGCGTCATCGCGACATCGTTGGCTGTTATTTGGCGGTATAGTTTCATGTGGGGGAAGGTAGTGGGATGCGTGAGTACATTTAACATGCTGAATAAAATACAAAATGGTATAGCTCTAATTAAGATTGAATACTGGAGCCCAAGAATACCGTAGCTTCCGCCCATGCTCGCAGCAATTTGACGAGGCAAGGTTAGTCGACGAGACTTATCAAATTTTGGGGACGCTTTGACTGCCGCTGTATTTGAGCGTTTGATGGTATATTGGTCTTCACGTCTGGACCCAGTATAAAATGCCGGGGCTCTATCAAGATATTGACTATACCTGTATAGTAATGCGATGCTACACTTACGCATCACCATATTGCAAGCCTCAGCTTGTCCTGTAGTATGGTAGAATAGAAGATATAAGATCCTCTTGCATAAGCACAGACCCATAGTAAGGTGAATTCTGCCAAACCAATCTTTAAAATTTTCGGTCGCTTCGCGTTTCTAATTCTGTATCTTGTCACTCGGGGTCTTAGAGCCGACGTTGGTCATATAACAAGTGACAGGGCTAACTCTTGTAGTTAGTCTCAAACACAGTAGAATTGTAAAACAAAAACTATGAGTCGAATTTGGAAGACATCAGTAGCTTTAGAAAAAGATGGTATCGAGATTTTAGGGTACCGTACAACATTACAAATTTCTGGATCTTTGAAACGCTTTAGAGACTACGACTGGGAAACCCAAATTAACTCGCTTCACTTAGTGGAGGTTGAGATGCCAAAGAGGAAAGGCGCGAGAATTAAAACCTACGCACTAAACTCAGACCACCTACGCATTAATGTCGGATACATTGAATCCTATCCAAGAGAGATAGATTTTACTAAAGCGGTTATTGGCGGGCTGAAACTCGATTATAAATACTACACCAACGGTGATAAAAAGAGTCTGTTAAAGCCCGCTCAAGAGATCTATCTATTGAAGAATCCAGAGATACTTGCAGGAATGGAGGATGAGGAAGAGATTAAACCGGGCCAACTAAGAATCCGTGCAACTCCAGATGAACACAATACTTTCAGAACATGTGTAATAACGCTTGGCATAGTGTTGAGTTTTATGCTACTAATCTTTATAGCGTGTTAATAAAAAACTCCAACAGCCCGGCGCTTTGTACTCTGCCATGCTCCTATGACTACCTTCGCGGAATCACAGAACCACATCGAATTGAATCCATTCAAATCAATCTTAAAATTTCTTAGATCGCATAACGCTCATTTTTGGTGTAACTTGTCACGGCAAGGCCTTGGTGCCGTTCTAGAGTATTTACCAGCTATAACATTGAATGAAAAAAGTGAAAATTAAGGTCATAACAATTGGTCAAATGCCATTATATTTTGATAAACAGGCTATCACAAAATGGAAATCAAATTTATTTGAAATTTCAGGCAAAATAGAAAATTATTCTTTAGAGGCTGAGTCCGATGGCGAAAATTGGGAATATTCTGATGATACTATGCTAATGCAAGTTCCAAATATTTTTGATGGAGACTTCTTGATAGCCCTAACGAATATTCAATTGGAATCGAATTGGTATTCAAGAAGACTTTCTGACAATGTAGTTGTTGTTACATTTTTTGAGATAAAAGAGATTCTAAGACAGTCTAATATACCGATTGAGAACTATATATTAAGAGTGCTATATGCCTATTTTCTTGTCTATAAAAGGAGAAACGACAAGATTCCAATTCTTGGCGAAACTGGTAATTTTACACATGATGAAACAAAAGGATGTTTATTTGATATGAATGGAATAAAGGATGAAATTGTTCAATCGTGCGAAGTCCCTATTGTTTGCGATAGGTGCCAAGAAAATCTTAAAGCCGAACGAGTCTCTCAAGAGTCGATCGAAGTAACTAAAAAGGAAATCAAGAAGATACGGAAATCACGTTATTACCGGATTGCTGATAGTGTGAAAGAACATCCAATTTGTGCGATAATAATTTCTAGTGTTGCAGCCATAATCTTAGGAGTAATTGGATCAATTATAGGAGCAGTGATATTCGAATTATTAAGACATGTTGGTTAAAGCTTTGAGTCATTTTAACATTTCTGATACTCGTCTACCACATCCCTTATATTTAGGTTATCCCTCGCTTCGTTTAGGTAGACAGTTAATATAGCCTCGTGCTTCGTCCAGTAGTCCTATGGGATGATATGCCTCGATTGGCTCCGTGAAAGTAGAGACGTCCACTAAAGCGAATCCGGCTATGTCGATCTCCAAAACTCTTTGTTCGCTGCGCACTCTCTATTTTTGTATCTTGTCACGGTGGGGTTTAGGGACTGTTAGCGATACCAATACAATTTAACAGCTGGATTGACCACTTAGTAGGTACAATTTCTAAAATGTAGACTGATGGCTAAAGGCAGTACACCCTCTGAGAGCTTAATGCTAACTGAGTATCCAAAAGGTACTATACTGGAATCTAGTGTACCTACGACTCGCGGAACACGAATTGAATTAGTAGAGCCGCACAAATTAAAAGAAGTAGATCCGGTTTCAAATCTGAGAAAGCACATAGGTAACATAAAAACAAAGTTTAAAGTGATTGCTCTAGGTGGTACTGGCCTAATTGGAAATTGGCAACAACACGTAGGTAGAACTGGTACCGGGAAAAAATTTCTTAGTAGTGGCAATTTTACACAAACCTTCTGGCACGGTAATCGATTTGTTCCGGTCGAATGTACGGCTCAATTAAGTCAGTTTGATGCGCAAATGCTGGCAGAAGCCAGAGCTCTTTTAAAACAATTTGCGAAGGGGACAGAAGCGTCGACTTACGCCCTTGTCAAGCAACGGCAGGGCCAATCGCAGCTTCGCAGCTTTATGCTGAAAATCCATAACTGCTGCCCGTTGACTTTGATAACAGATGAACGTTTACTCAGAGTATCTCACATTAAACCCTGGAAAGACTCATCGAGTGATGAACGACTAGATCTTAACAACGTCCTCTTACTTAGTAGTCTTTGGGATGCTGCGTTCGATTCTGGACTCATTACGTTTAATGCCGCCCAAGAGGTCCTATACTCCGGTGTTTTATCACAAGATGCACAAAGCCTTCTCGCTTCGTCATTGCTTGGAGAGATAGATTTATCCAGTAAAGAGCATTATATGTCCTATCATCGAGAAAATGTATTCGTACAATAGTTACTGGCAATGTATGGTAATGAACACAACAACTACTGTTAACAATGGCCACATGCTTCGTCTCGTAGTACTGCAGGACGATATGCCTGTATTTCTTCATTGATTTATAGGCATACGACACAGCAGATGCGGGCACACCAGTCTCCAAAAAATTTTGACTACTTCGTTCTCTCTATTTTCGTATCTTGACATGACAGATTCACGAAGGCAATGTGGATAATAAATAACTGAAAAGTAATGTTATTGAAAATATTGAATGTAATTACTGGGAGAACTGCTAAGTGGAACTCAGTACAGGAAAGTTACTTGACACCTATACAATCCAGTATCTTACTTAGTCCACTAAACAGTACTAAAGAGTTACCCGTTGCACGGTTGCAATTTAAGCTAGCCAGAGTTTTGTTTGGTTTATGGGTTTTCCCGAGTGGTAATTTACCCACT
>JAULKR010201430.1:0-16961 GCA_032356305.1 Prasiola linearis | reverse complement strand
ACCGCCGCCCCCCCGAACGACACGATCACGCGCGGCACCATCTGCATCGCGATCATCATCGAGCGCTGCACCGCGCCCGTCACCTGTCCGATGCGGCTGGCGACCTGTCCCGCGAAGACATCCTCGAAGAAGGCGATGTCCTGTCCCTCGACCGCCTTGTGCGCCTGCCACCGCATGGCGGCGGGCAGCAGGACCTGCACCGTCTGCGCCATGAACGCGCCGCGCACGAAGCTGACGACCGGATCGACGACGGCGAACAGCACCACCAGCACGATCAGCGTCGTCGCCTCCGTGTTCAGGAAACCGGGCGCCCCCTGCGCCGTGACCCCGTCGACGACGAAGGCCAGCGCCCAGACCATCGCCAGCCCGATCCCCGCCGACACGACCGACAATAGGCCGACCACGACGAGCACCCCCTTGAACAACCGCGCGAAATGCCAGACCAGCGCCCAGACGCTCCGATCGGGGATGGGATGCACGGGCAGGTCGAAGGGGCGCACGAGGGTTTCGAAGGGGGCGAAGAGGCGGTTCACTATCTGCATCCGGCAACAGATAGGGTCGCGGGGCCGCGATTGCCCGTCCGAAAGGCGCGATCCCCCCGCGCCCGCGAACGGGAGGCCCCCCCGCGATGGTCCGGGGCGGGGCGGGGCGCGCGTCCCCCTTCGATCTCGCCGGGCGAGGGGTGCCGGTCGTCGCGGCTACAGGCGGGCCAGAAGCTCGGTCTTCTTGGCGGCGTATTCCTCGTCGCTCAACACGCCCGCCTCGCACAGTTTCGCGAGGCGCTCGATCGTCGACAGGATCGTGTCGACATCGGACCCGGCGACCTTCGACGGATGCGGTGAGGGAGGCTCGTCCACCGGGACGGGCTGGGACGGGTCGTTCGACCGTGATTGGCCGGATGCCCGGTCCTGGCCGTGTCCCCGATCCCGCTCGGAGGTCGAGGTCGATGAAGATAGCGAGATCGATGACGACGCGGTCGGTTCGCCACCCGCCTTTCCGCGATCCGCCGGATCGGGGGATTGCGCTCCGATCCCGGGCAGCGACGTCAGCGGAAACCGACCGAACTGGCTCGAAAAGCTCAGGCCCGAGACCGGGTCCGACCCGTTCGACTGCTGCTGGCCAAAGCCGCCGATGACGTGTTCGCCGGCATCGAGCACCCGCATGGGCCGCCCGTCGCCGGGGTCGATCGCGATCCGCCGGGCCTGCGGGAAATAGGCGTAGCGCATCGCGTTCTGTCCCCCCGCAACCGCCGGGCGGCCCAGTTCGGCGGGCCATCCCCCGCCGGAGGGAGTGGCGGCGAGAAAGAGCGGCGCGCCTTTCATCGCGTCGGAGAGGTCCCCGCAGAGGGTGGCGACAGTGTTCTTCAGGCCGGTGTCGAACATGTTGCCCACCATGGTCATGCCCCCCATCATCCACTGCCCGCCTCCGCCCAGCTCGGGGATGTCGAACTGCGCCATCGTGCCCCCGCCCCGCGCCATCGCGCGGGCCATGGCCTCCACGGTGTCGGTCGAAAGGGAGCGGCGCTCGGCGATCCGCGCGATCGTGCGGCGGCCGTCATCGGTGAGGTCGGTCATGGTCGGGTCCATCCGGAAAAACGCGAAGGGCTTCGTCGCATCCTAGGTGTCCCGGCACGTCGACGCCAGCGTGACGACCGGTTCGATCTCCCCGCGATGTGTTCCGGCGCGGCCCGTCACGGGATGGCGCCCCGCGATCCGCGGATTCCGCCGAGGCGGGAACGACGGGATCGGCGCGGGGCCGACGGAACGGTCGTATCGCGCAATGCAGTCGGAGGGTGGCCCGGACGGGGCGGCATCGGCGTTCACGACGTTGCCGAACCTCGCCATGGGCCCGCCCGAACGGGTGCGGGCCCGAGCGGTTCGACACCGCAAAGGGCACGCCGACGGTACAGGTGCCCGAAAGGGACGATGCGGACGAGGAACCCGGCGCATGGCGCGCCCGCTCCCCGAGCCGGGTGCGCTGCCTGTTCCTCAGCGATACCTCGTCCACATCGTCCCTTTCGCTGGTATGATCCGCCCGGTGTCGGGAACGGTGGGCGGGGACGGGAATGGGTGGAATGGTGCGGGCGATGATCGGGATCGCGGGAATGGTGCTCTGCGCGGCCCTCTGGCGACGTCATGCGGGGTCGGGGTGCCTGCCCCTCGCCGTGCCGGTCGCCGCGATTCTCCTGCTGGCCGTCTCCCTGCGCGAGCGGGCGCTCTGGCGGCGGCGATGCCTTTCCGCCGGGGCCTTCCGGGAAGGGACGGCCCTGCGCCGGTTCACGGGCGCGGCGACCCTGCCGACGCTGGGCGCGGCCGGGGTGGCGGTGCTGCTGGGGGCGGCGGCGGCGGTGGAGATCCTGCGCAGGCCGCCGGAGTTCCTGCTGCTTCTCGCCGGGGGCGGGGTCGTCGCGGCGGTGTCGGCGGCGGCTCTCTCGCGGCTGCTGCGCTCGACCCTGAACGAAGGCGCGCGGGCGATCGTCGTCAGGGGGTGGACGGCGCGGTTCACGGCGCTGGTGCTGTTCGCGGCCATGACGGCGTGGACGCTCCACAGCCCCGCCCCGCCCTGGCTGCGCCCCGATCTCTTCGACACGCTGGCGGCGGCGGCGGCGACGACCGGATCGGCCTGTCCGCTGACGGATGCCGTCCTGCACGTCGCGGTCCTTCAGGAAAGCGCGGCGTGGTGGGCGATGGTGCGGGGCGACGCGGCGGTCGGTCCCACCCTGTCGCCCGGCCTTCATGTTGCCGCATGGGCGGGGTTTCTGGTCGCGGACGGGATCGGCGCCCTTGGATTCGGCCGCCTCCTTGCCGACATGGTCCATGGACACGCGAGGAGGAACGACGATGACGGCCATTGAAGCGCGACGTAACGGCCCTTCCGGCGGCGGTGTCCTGACCGGGGCGGTCCTGGGCCTGGCCCTCCTGATCGGGGGGGTCATCGGCGGCGCCTTCTACATGGAGTCGACCGCGATCGACCACCGGCTCGTGCGCGACGGCGCGGAGCGGGTGCGGGTGGCGGATCGCTATCTGCAAGAGATCGAGGCACGGGTCCGCGACTTTCAGGTCCGGCGGGAAGCGGCGTTCTCGGGCGTCGTCGACGCCTCCCTGATCGACCGGATGGATGCGGCCCTCGACGGTGCGTTCGCTCCGGTCCACGGCAATGTCGATCGCTATCTCGATTTCCACTACTCCCTCCTCGGTTCCTATACCGAGCTCGGGGCCGCCCTGACCGGCGACCTTTCCGGCGCCATGCAGGATCATCTCTTCGACGACGATTTCCGCGCGGGTCTCTCCTCCGCCATCGTCGCCGTCGAGGGCGATTACCGGGCGGCCCTGTCGGCGGCCCTCGACGAGACCAACGCCGCCGCGCAGGCGGAACTGGGGTTCTCGGGCGAGGACATGCGCCTCGCCGCGATGATGGCCGATCTGTCGATCGCCGGCGTCGAGGCCCGGTTCGGGGCCGATCTCGTCGCGGGGCGGATCCTGGGGATCGGAGCCGGGGGTCTGGCGGGGCGCGCGCTGGCGCGGCAGGTCGGGCGCGCCGTCTCGCGCCAGCTCTCCGGGAACATCGCCAACCAGTTCGTCGGCCAGCTCGCGCGCCATGCGGGCCGCGCCGCCGTGTCGCGATCCGTCGGCAGCGGCGGCGGCGCGGCGACGGGGGCGCAGGTCGGCCTCGTCTGCGGCCCGATGGCGTGGCTGTGCTCGGGCGTGGGGTCGGTCGTGGGGGCGGGGGTCGGCTGGTACATGGCCGAATCGACCATCCTGGCGCTGGACGAGCGGATCAACCGCGACGCCTATGCCGGGGAGCTGGGCCGGGTCATCGACGCCCAGAAGGCCCTCCTCCGCGAGAGGATGCTGACCGGATCGCAGCAGCTCACGAACCGCGTCTCGACCTGCATCGAGGACCGTTTCGCGGACCTCGCGCAGGGCAGGAGCCTGATCGCGCATCTGGAGACCGGCCCCGCCCGCTGCGACACGATCGCGAGGTAGGGGCGCGCCGGGGGGCGATCCTTCGCCGCCGGCCGACATCCACGATTCCGGCGGGGCGCGGCTGCTTGCCGGATGCCGCTCCTGCCGGATAGCGGATGCTTCACGGCAAACGCGCACCGCCACACTCTTTATAGTGCATTTTCATGGCACTCCATCGCCTCGTTCGGGTGAAGCATGAAGGACGCCGGTGCAAACCGCGTCCGGGAATATCCCGGATTATTCCGGAAAGTCCCGGACTTTCGTTTTTTGTGAACCTTGAACGATTTGTTAAGCATGACGACCGAAGGATTGTCCCGACATTCAGCACGAACGGCTCCGGACGGCAGGCAACCGCCGTCCCGGACACTCTCGGGAGATCCGACATCATGACGAAGAAAGCCCCTCCTTCCTCGATGCATTCGGTTCGGAAGGCGCGGATCTATCCCCTGCGCTCGGAAATCCTCCGGCGGATCGCCGACGGGCAGAGCGTGGGCTTCATCCGGTCGGCCCTCGGGTTCGACGATGTTCCGCGTTCCAGCTTCTACGAGAACGTCAGGAAACTGCGCCTGATGCACCCTGCCCCGCGCGCATCCGCGCCTGCGCCGGTACCCGCCGCGTTCCCCCGCGAAGGGGCGGGCGACGCGCCGGCCGCGAAGCGGGTCGCGCCGCCCGGTGCCGGGGCGGGCGACGGCCCGGCACCCGCATCCCGACCCCGCAGGAAGGCCCTGCGCATCGGCGCGATGAACGCCGAGAATCTTCCACCGACGAAATCCAACCCTGAGAACTGGGGAGTATGACACGATGACCGGACTTCATATCGTCATGCAGGGCAAGGGCGGGGTCGGCAAGTCCGTCGTCGCGCGCCTGCTGATGGAATATCACCTGCACAAGGGGCTGCCCTGCAAGGGCTTCGACGCCGATCCGGTGAATGCCTCGCTGGCCACGGTCGAGGCGCTCAACGTCGAGCGGATCGACCTGCTCGGAGAGGACGGACAGATCGCGTCGCGGCGTTTCGATGCCCTGATGGAAAAGCTGTTCGCCCTCAGGAACACCGATATCGTGATCGATACCGGCGCGTCCTCGTTCCTGCCGATGATCGGCTACATGGCCGAGAACGACGTGGTCGCGACGATGGCCGACGAGGGCTACGACGTGCACATCCACTCGATCGTCACGGGGGGTCCGAGCATGAAGGATACCCAGACCCGCTTTCGCGCGCTGGCCGAGCGATTCGGGGCGGAGGCGAAGATATGCCTGTGGACCAACGCCTATTTCGGGCCGCTCTGCGCCGAGGGGTCGTTCCACGACGGCGCGTTCGTGCAGGGCCTCCGGGAGGACGGCCTGATCGACGGCCTGATCTCGATCGACAGGATGAGCCGCCTCAAGCAGGAGGATTTCGAGAACCACCTCGCCAGCAACCTGCCCTTCGCGCAGGCGCTCGACGGAGCGCGCACGATGGTGCGGTCCCGGCTGGGCAAGGTGCATGCCGATTTCATGCGGATCATGGATGCCGTGCTGGGCGAGGAGGAGAAGGCCGCCTGACCGGATGCGGCCATGGACGGGCGCAGGGAATGCATTCATGATTTTACCGTGAATTAACCCACATCGGTGAAGAAGGGCGAGCGGCGCCGTGCTGCGTACAATCATAAGGTGGCCCGCATGCGCCCTCGACCCCGCACCGGAACCCGTCGCTCCCCGGCTTCGAACCCGGCCATCGGCAGGCGTATCGCCCTGGCCACCCTGCCGTTCCTGCTGACGGACATGTCACCCGCGATGGCGCAGGCGGTCGTGGACCCCGGGGTCGTGTCGCGGCAGAACGAGCTGGCGCCCCCCTTCGACCCGGACCGCGCGCCCGTCGATACCGGCGCACCCGTGCTGCCGACCACGTCCGCCGCTCCCATGGTGCCGCGGACGGGCGCGGCCGCCCGGCCCGCCGCACCGGATGCCGCCCGCATCCCGGTACGCGGGGTCAGATTCACCGGCAACGCGCTGTTCGATTCATCGCGGCTGGAGCAGGCGCTCGGGGATTTCGCGGGGCGCGACCTGACGTTCGACGAGATCGAGGATGCCGCGCGTTCGGTGGCCGATTTCTACATCGAACAGGGCTATCTGGCGAATGCCACCCTGCCGCCGCAGGAAGTGACCGACGGGATCGTGACCATCGACGTCGAGGAGGCGCGCTTCGGCGGGCTCGTCTTCGAGGGATTGTATCCCCAGCGCGTCGATGCGACGACGATCCAGGGCTTCTTCGACCGCCGCATCGCCATCGGCGAGCCGCTGCGCCCGGAGGCCTTCGACCGCGCGCTGCTGCTGGCCAACGACCTGCCGGGCGTCAGTCTCAGCGGCTCCTTCGCGCCGGGGCGCAATCCGGGCGAGACGGTGTTGCTGCTCAACGTCACCGACGATCCGATCGGCGGCGCGCTGGTGTCGGTCGACAACCTCGGCTCCCGGGCGACGGGCGAGGAGCGGGTTAGCGCGCGGGTCAACCTCGTCAGTCCGCTCGGCCTCGGCGACTACCTGCAGGGCACGGTCACCAAGTCGGAAGGCCTCCTCAGCGGACAGGCGCGCTATTCGGTGCCGGTCGGGTCCGGCGGGCTGCGCGCTTCGGCGCATGTCGACGCCCTCGGATACGAGGTGGTGGCCGACGAGTTCGCCGCGCTCGATTCCGAAGGGACGTCGTTCGAATACGGGGCCGGGCTTTCCTATCCCCTGCTGCGCGGGCGCGATGCGAACCTGACGCTGACGCTCGACCACGATCGCAAGCGGCTGGAGAACGAGGTCCTCGGGGCGATGGTCTCGGATTATTCCGTCGACCAGACGAGCCTGGGCCTCAACGGCACCCTGTTCGACGATTTCGGCGGCGGCGGGGCGTCGAGCCTCGGGCTTTCGGCCACCTACGGAACGGCGGAAGGCGTCAACGCCAACGGGCGCTTCGACGACGATTTCGTCGTCGGCCGGGTGACGGCGTCGCGTCAGCAGTACCTGGCCGACAAGACGACGCTGTTCGCCTCCGTCTCGGCGCAGGCGGGGACGAGCGATCTGGACTCTTCCGAGAGGTTCTCGCTCGGCGGTCCCCTGGGCGTGCGGGCCTACCCGACGGGCGAGGCGAGCGGGCCCACCGGCTTCGTCGCCAGCCTCGAAGTCAGGCGGCGCGTGTTCGACGACTGGACGCTGAAGGGCTTCGTCGATTACGGCCATGTCTACGACCGCGACGTCGCGGGCCAGCCGTCGAGCTATGCGCTGAAGGGGGTCGGGGTATCCGTGGGGTGGGATGCGCCATGGGGCTTCCGCGCCGATCTGACCTACGCGCATCGCCTCGGCAGCAACCCCAATCCGATCACCGCGAGCGGCGTGCCCGGCCTCGCGGGCAAGGACCAGGACGGCAGCCTCGACCGCAACCGCGTCTGGCTGTCGGTGAACAGGTCGTTCTGACCGCACACCCGCCCGTTCCCCGAGATCGTCCAAAAGCCCCGCCCCCGTGCGGGGCTTTGTCGTGGAGGCCCCGTGCGCGGTCGGACGGGGTGGTCGTGCAGTCGCGTGCAAGATATCGTTAACTACGAACATTAACCTTACTATCCGGTTACTTGTAAAATCCAAACTAATTTGTTCAATTCTCCGCAACCCTAACGGCTCGGAAAGATTCATTGACTACACCGTAAGGCGTCCCCCGGTCCATCTGCCGGGATTGCTGGAGAGTCGCCCATGATCGCCTTCGTCCGCGCCGCCGCCGTCCGTTTCTTCCTCTTCGTGACGGTGTGGAGCCGCAGGGGCGGACTGCCGATACGGCTCCTGTCGAGTCTCTCGCTCACGATGATGGGCACCGGCGGGGCGGCGGCCCAGGAACCGGGCGCCGTGATCCTGCCGCAGAACGGGCGGGTCACCGCCGGGGATGCGACCATCGGCACCGGCGCGCCGGGATCGATGGTCATCGACCAGGGGTCCGGCAGGGCCGCGATCGAGTGGGACGGCTTCGACATCGGGCGCGATGCAGCGGTCGAGTTCAGGCAGCCGGGCGCGGACAGCGTGACGCTGAACCGCGTGATCGGCGGGAACGCCTCGCAGATCCTCGGCCGGATGAGCGCGAACGGACAGGTCTACATCTCCAACCGCGCGGGCGTCTATTTCTCCCCGACCTCGCGCATCGACGTGGGCGGGCTGGTCGCGACGACGGGCGCGATGTCGGATTCCGCCTTCATGGCGGGCGGCACGCAGTTCACGCAGGACGGCGCGGGCGGATCGGTCGTCAATGCGGGCGAGCTGCGCGCGGCGATGGAGGGCTACGTCGCCCTGATGGCCCCCGAAGTGCGCAACGAGGGCGTGATCGTGGCCCGCAAGGGCACCGTGGCGCTGGCGGGCGGCGAGGGCTTCGACCTCGAATTCAACGACAGCGGCCACCTGATCGGCGTGCGCGTCACGGCGGCGTCGGCGGAGGCGCTGGTCGAGAACGGCCACATGATCGACGCCCCCGGCGGGCACGTCATCCTGTCCACCAGCGCGGCGAGCGACCTGCGCTCGGGCGTGGTGCGCAACGCGGGCACGGTCCGCGCGACGGGGATCGAGCGGGTCGGCGGGCGCGTCTTCCTGGGCGGCGCGACGGTCGAGACGACGGCGGGCAGCCGGATCGAGGCGGGCGCGACCCCGGGCCGCGTCGCCCGATCATCGCTCGACGCACCGGTGCGGATCGACGGCACCGACGTCACCCTCGCGGGGACCATCGACACGAGCGGCATCACCGGCGGAACCGTCGCGATCGAGGGCGAGCGGATCACCCTGGCCGACACCGCGACCATCGACGCGACGGGCGCGCAGGGCGGCGGCGCGGTCCTGATCGGCGGCGACTGGCAGGGCGGCAAGGACCCGGAGCAGACCTTCTTCGCGGACCCCGACGCCATGCGCGAGGCGCAGACCGTCACGATGGAGGGCGGCGCGACCATCGACGCCTCGGCCACCGAAGCGGGCGACGGCGGCACGGTCGTGCTGTGGAGCGACGTGGCGGACGCGGACGGCTTCACGACGGCGAACGGCACCATCACGGCGCGCGGCGGCGAGAACGGCGGCGACGGCGGGCGGATCGAGACGTCGGGCGCATATCTCGACACCGGCAGCATCGCGGTGAACGCGGGCGCAGCACAGGGCGAGAACGGCGACTGGCTGATCGACCCCTATGATTACACCATCGACGCGGCGGCGGCGGCCAACATCGCCACCACCCTGAACAACGACACGAACGTCGAGGTGACGACGACGGCGAACAACGCGGCCTTCGGGTCGGGCGGCGACGTGAACGGCACCGGCGACATAACGGTATCGAGCGCGATCACGGCCACCGGATCGGGCGATCTGTCGCTGATCGCCGAGCGCGATACCGACATCCGCGCGGCGATCACCATAGGTGGTGCCTTTACGGCGATGGGCGACGAAATAATCCTCGATGCCCCGATCACGACCACCGATGGGACCGTGGCCCTTCTGTCCAGGGGCAGCATCAAGGGGACTTCGGGCGCGACCATCACCACCGGCTCGGCCACGGTGGCGGGCGGTGACGTGCTGTTATCCGCCGACACCAACGGTTTCACCGGGGGCCAGATCGAGTTTCGGAACGGCCTGACGGTGCGCAGCCATGGCGGCGACATCACGCTGGGCGGCGGCGATGCGACCGGCTCGGGCCATGCGACGGGCTTCGACGCCGGAAACGGCGAGGGCATCCGCCTCGACGGCGGCCTGACGCTCGACACGTCGGGCAATGCCACCGACACGGGCGGCGACATCGCCCTGCGCGGCAAGAGCTGGGACGGCTCGATATCCACCACCAGCGGCGCGTGGGGCATCGGCTGGGGCGCAGGCGACACGGTCATCGACAGCGGCACGGGCACGATCCTGATCGACGGCGATTCCGTGCAGACGAATGCCTCCCATGAGCACTCCAACGGCATCTACATGGGCGGCGACACCAACACGCTCACCTCCGCCAGCACCGAGGCCGCGGCCATCGTCATCGGCGGTGACCGCTCCGCCGCCAATTCCGGCGTCGGCGGCATCGACGTGCCCGGCGGCAAGACGGTCGCGATCACGGCCACGGGTGCAGGGGGCGGCGTGGTCCTGACATCGGCCGACAGCATCGATGCACAGGGTGCCGTGACCATCACCACCGGCTCGGCCACGACCCCGGGTGGCGACGTGCTGATCACCACCGATACCGACGATGCGGGCGGCGGGCAGATCCGCTTCGCGGCCGGCCTGACGGTCGAGAGCCATGGCGGCGACATCACGCTGGGCGGCGGCGACGCCACCGGCTCGGGCCATGCCGGGGGCACGGGGAACGTGCTCGCGGAAGGCATCCGCGTCGATAACGGCTTCACGCTCGACTCCGCGGGCGGCGACATCGCCCTGCGCGGGCGCAGCACCGACGGATCGGTCGTGGACGGCGGGCACGGTGCCTGGGGCGTCGGCTGGTACACCGGCGCGGCGGATATCGACAGCGGCACGGGCACGATCGCCATCGACGGCATCGCGCGGCAGAGCAACGCCAGCGACACCGTCGGCAACGGCGTTCACATGGGCGGCACGGGCACGACCATCACCTCCGCCAACACGGGCAACGACGCCATCACGATCGTCGGCGATGCATCGGCGGGAAAATCGAAGACCGCCGAGGGCATCCGGATCGACGGTGCCGGCACCGTCGAGATCGTCGCCACGGGCGCGGGCGGCGGGGTGGCGATCGTCTCGCTGGGCGGGACGAACGACCTGGAGAACGCCCCGGCGAGCGGGACGACCCGGACCGAGCACACCTATATCGACAGCTCGACCTACATCCTCGCGAACGGCGGCGACATCGACATCACGACGGGCGGGCCCGCGACCTCGGACTTCAGGATCGGGAACGACGGCCTGCTCGTCCTCGGCGCGACCGATGCGGCGAACACCACGAACGACGTGATCGCGTCGGACAGCGACGTGACCGTCGGCTTCGGCGATGCGAAGCTGCGATGGAAGGTGGACACTTCCGGCACGACCGACGGCTTCCGGCTCGGCACGACGGGCGCGGTGACGCTCACCGATATCGGGCATGATTTCGAGAGCGGTTTCGTGACCTTCGAGGAGACGCCCACGGCCCTGACCATCGGCGAGGTCGGCAACACCGACGCGGTCACGATCGACGACGCGATCACGGTCGCGGGCGATGTCGTCCTGAACGGCGGCATGGTCGATTTCGACGCGGCAGTGGTCGCGGACGGGTCGGTTACGGCGACGGCGACGGCGGATATCTCCTTCGACTCGTCGATCACGACGACGGATGCGGGGGCGGGCGTGTCCCTGCTGGCCAAGGGGAGCGTGCTCGGCACCTCGGCGGCAGCCATCGTCACGGGCGCGGCGGGCGCGGGTGTGGCGGGCGGCGACGTGCTGCTGGCCGCCGATATCGACGGCACGAACGACGGGCGGATCGGTTTCACGGGCGGCCTGACGGTCGAGAGCCACGGCGGCGACATCACGCTGGGCGGCGGCGACGCCACCGGGTCGGGCCATGCGACGGGCACGGGCGGGACCGGAGATCTGGCGTCGGGACTCTACCTCAACGGCGGCCTGACGCTGGATTCAGGGGGCAACGACGCCGATACGGGCGGCGACATCGCCCTGCGCGGCAAGAGCTGGGCGGGGTCCATCGCGAATTCCATCAACGGGTACGGCGTCGGCTGGATCACCGGCACCGCGTCGATCGACAGCGGCACGGGCACGGTGGCCATCGACGGTGTGTCGCAGGATGCGAGTTTCCAGGCTCGGGATCACGGCGTCAGGATTGGCGGCACGGGCACGACGATCACCTCGGCCGCCACCACCGATGACGCGATCACGATCACGGGCGACACCTCGACCACGACAGCGGCCAATGCCCATGGCATCTATACCAACGGCCCCCTCGAAATCGCGGCGACCGGCCAGGGCGGCGGAATCGACATCACCTCGATCGGCAACCAGAACAGCACCGTAAACACCGCCATCGCTTCCAGCAGTATCCTGGCCAATGGCGGCGACATCGATATCACGACGAGCGGCAGGGCGAATTCCAAATTCCATCTCCACGGCACCATCACGCTCGGATCGACCGACGCGGCGAATACCGTCCACGACGTGACCGGCTCGACCAGCGACATCACCCTCACCGGTGTGGAAATCAAAGCGAGCGGCGCCGTCGACATCGCGACGGACGGGAATGTCGGCCTGCTCGCCACGGGCTCCATCATCGGTGGCGGGACGACGACCATCGTCACGGGCGCGGCGGGCGCGGGTGCGGCGGGCGGCGACGTGCTGCTGGCCGCCGACACCGATGCATCGGGCGGCGGGCACATCCGCTTCGCGAACGGCCTGACGGTCGAGAGCCATGGCGGCGACATCACGCTGGGCGGCGGCGACGCGACCGGGTCGGGCCATGCGGCCGGCAACGCGAGCAACACGGCAGAGGGAATCCGCGTCGACGGCGGGCTGGCCCTCGACTCGGGCGGCAACGCCACCGATACGGGCGGCGACATCGCCCTGCGCGGCAAGGGCTGGAACGGCACGGCCTCGAACGGCTTCGGCGCGTGGGGCGTCGGCTGGGACGGCAGCGGCACGACGGCCATCGACAGCGGCACGGGCAAGGTCGCCATCGACGGCATCTCGCAGCAGGGCGGCACCAGCAGCGCCCTCGGCGTGGGCATCATGATGAACAACGCGGGCACGACAATCACCTCCGCCGCCACGACGGACGATGCCATCACGATCAGCGGCGACGCCTCGGCATCGAAGGCGACGCAAGCCGAGGGCATCAAAATCAAAGGCAGCAACACCGTCGACATCGTGGCCACCGGTGCGGGCGGCGGGATCGACTTCACCTCGCATGGCGGGGACAACGACGTGCAGAACACGATGCTCTACGTTCCGACCCGCATCCTCGCCAACGGCGGCGACATCGACCTCGATATCGACGGCGAAGCGCACTCCAGTTTCTTTTTCACCGCCGACGGCAGGATGACCCTGGGCGCGGCGGCGGGCAGCGGCGTCACCACCTCGGACAGCGACGTCGTCATAAACTTCGGCCACGCGGGCAACACTCTGGCGAACACCAACCGCCTGGCCCTCGGCACGAGCGGCGACGTGACGCTCACCGATATCGGCTCGAACTTTTTTACCCACGTGATCGACACGACCGTCGCGCCCTCCTCCCTGACCATCGGCGAGGTCGGCAACATCGACTTGGTCTACGTCAACACCCCCATCACCGTCGCAGGGCCGGTCACGATGCACGGCGGCCTGATGCATGTCCGCAGCACCGGCGCGCTGACCAGCTCCGCCGACGGCGACATCTTCCTCAAGTCCAATATCGACACCAACGGCGCCTTCGCCGTCCACAGCGGCGGATCGATCGTCAAGTCGGGCGGCACCGGCACGCTGACGATGCAGGGCGATGGCCGCGTCAGTGTCAGTGGTACCATCGGCACGTCGGGCGACGGCGAGATGAACGTCGTGCTGTGGTCGGACCATGACGGCGACGGCAACGACGGCGGGGCCTCGGTCTCGGGCAGCGTCTCGACGGGCGGCGGTCACTTCTGGGCGGGCGGCGCGAACAGCGCGGGAGGCTCCTACGACTGGAACGGCCTCGCGGTCGGCGACGGCCCCTCGACGGGCGGGTCGAACCACAACCTCAACGCGCTCGACCTCTCCGGCACGATCACGACCGGTGGCGGCGACGCCCTGCTCTGGGCCGGGGACGGCGCGGGCAGCGGCGGCAACGGCATCACCGCCAGCGGCGCGGCGGCCATCGACGCGGGCGCGGGCGACATCACGATCATCGCGGACAGGACCAACGGCACCTTCCCCCTGACGACCACCGGCATCCTGTCGGTGACGTCCGACGGCGACGGCTACGGCACGACCCACATGAACTGGAGAGGCACGCAAAGCGGCGCAGACATCCGGATGGGCGACATCTACAACGGCCTGACGATCAGGAACAACACCACCCTCGGCGGCCTGTCCATCGGCCGCTACGAAGGCCACACCGACAACGGCACCGTCGTCGAGCAGGTCAACGAACGCACCAGGGTAATCCTGCAAGACGATCCGTTCACGGTCGCCGGCGACATCCATGTCGAAGGCTCCACCGTCAGGTTGCATTCGTCGCTGGTCAGTTCGGCGGATGGCGACGTGATGCTGAAGTCCAACGCCGCGACGGGGGGCGAGATATACATCCTGAGCGGCGGCTCGGTCGTCAAGTCGGGCGGCACGGGCACGACGACATTGCAGTCCAACGCCTTCGTCGGCCTCGCCATCGCCGACGCGATCACCGTCACGGGCACCGGCAAGCAGAACGTCGTGCTGTGGTCCGATTACGACGGTACCAACGACAAGGGCGTCTACATGAACTCGCCCGTCACCGTCGAGACGGGGGGCGGCCATTTCTGGGCGGGCGGCTCCAGCACGGCGGGCGGCTCCCACCAATGGAACGGCCTGACGGTCGGCGACGGCCCTTCCGTCGACAGGGACAGCAGCAATGGGGGCGCCAGGAGCGCCATGACCTTCCAGGGCGTCGTCTCGACTTCCGGAGGCGATGCGCTGCTCTGGGCAGGCCCTGGAGCCAACGGCGGCGTGTACGGCATCAAGGCGGGCAACAATGCCGCGCTCGATACGGGCACGGGCGACCTGACCCTGATCACGGACACCATCGACAGCACTTTCTTCGCCACGACGACCGGCACCCTGACGCTGGCCCCGCATGACGGTGCCTATGCCGGCCCGCTGGCCCTGACCGGAACGGCGAGCGGCAACACGCTGTCCATCGGTGCCGGCGTCCTCGCGGGCCTGCGGGTCGAGAACGCGGCCTCCCTCGGCGGCCTGACCATCGGCTCCTATGACGGCCACACCGACAACGGCACGGCGGTCGTGCAGGGCAACACCTCGGGCGTCGTCCTCGATACCCCCTTCACCGTCGCGGGCGACATCGCCGTCACCGGCGGGGCCATCGCCTTCGCCAGGCCCGTCACCGCCACGGGCGGCACCCTCTCCGTGACCGCGACCGGCGCGGTGACCCAGAGCGCGGCCCTGACGGCCGATGCCCTGGTCCTGAACGGTCCGGGCACCGTCACGCTGGAGAACGCGGGCAACGCCGTCGGCACCCTCGCGGGCGGCACCGACGCGGCGCGCCTCGGCGGCCTGTCCTTCGTCAACGCGGGCGCGCTGACGCTCGGCACCGGCGGCATCGACGCGGCGGGCGACATCGCCGTCGCCACCCTCGCCGGCGACCTGACGATCGGCGGCAGCGTCACGACGACCGCCACTACGGCGACCGCCCTCCTCCTCAACGCGGGCGAATCCACGGCGGCGGGCACGGCGACGGGCGGCGACATCCTCGTCACCGGCACCCCGACCCTGACCACCGGCACCGGCGGCACCACCCGCCTGATGACCGGCTCCGCCGCGAACAGCACGGGCCTGACGGCACTCGTCGGCTCCGGCAGCGGCAACTTCCGCTACGGCTCCGACGAGACGACCACGGGCTACACCGCCGCGCTGGCCGTCGATGCCGTCAACGCGATCCATCGCGAACGACCCGTCCTGACCGGTTCGCCGGGCGCGCGATCCATCGTCTACGGCGATGCGGACCCCACCTTCGCCACCGCCGTCACAGGCATGGTCAACGGCGACGCGGCGACCGGCGTCACCATCTCCCCGACCACCGCATCGGGCGCGGGCAAGCGCGCGGCGGGCACGTACGACACGGCCTTCGCGGGCGTCTCCGACCTCGGCTACGACGCGTCGGCCCTGACGACCGGCTCGCTCACCGTCGCCGCCAAAGCCCTGTCGGCCGGCAATCTGGACAGCGCCGACCGGGTCTACGACGCCACGGACGTCGCCGTCCTGTCCGGCACCGCCAGCCTCGACGGCGCGGGTGCGACCGCCACCGACGGGCGGTATCTGACGGGCGATACCGTGAGCGTCTCCGGAACCGCATCGGGAACCTTCGCCGACAAGAACGTCGGCACGGGCAAGACGGTCACCGTCACCGGCATCGCCCTCACGGGTGCGGATGCGGACAACTACTCCCTCGCCTCGACGGGTTCGATCACCGCCGACATCACGAAGAAGGACCTCGTCGTCGGCTTCACCGGCACGGACCGCATCTACGATGCGACCACCGGCGCGACCGTCACCACCACCGACGACCGGATCGCGGGCGACGTGCTCACCGTCGGCGGTAGCGCCAGCTTCGCCGACAAGAACGTCGGCACGGGCAAGGCCGTCACCGTCACAGGCATCACCCTCACGGGTGCGGATGCGGGCAACTACGCCGTCGTCACCACCGGTGCCACCACCGCAGACATCTCGAAGAAGACCCTGACGGTCACCTACGCCGTTCCCGATCGCGTCTACGATGCGACCACCGATACGACCTTCACCACGACCGACGACCGCCTCGGCAGCGACGCGATCACGGTCGATGGCGGTACCGCCAGCTTCGCCGACAAGAACGTCGGTGCGGGCAAGACGGTCACCGTCACCGGCATCGCCCTCACGGGGACCGACGCCGGCAACTACGCCGTCGCCGCCACCGGGGCCACCACCGCGGACATCACGGCGCGGACGCTGAGCCTGGGCTTCACCGGCACGGACCGCATCTACGACGGTTCGACGGACGCCACCGTCACCACCACCGACGACCGGATCGCGGGCGACGCCCTCGGGATCGACCGCATCGCGACCTTCGCGGACAAGAACGTCGGCACCGCAAAGACCGTCACCGTCACGGGCATCGCCCTCACGGGCATAGACGCCGGCAACTACGCCGTCGCCGCCACCGGTGCCACCACTGCGGACGTCACGGCGCGGACCCTGAGCCTGAGCTTCACCGGCACGGACCGCATCTACGACGGTTCGACGGACGCGACCGTCTCGGTCGCCGACGACCGGATCGCGGGCGACGCCCTCGGGATCGACCGCACCGCGACCTTCGCCGACAGGAAC